>RJWJ010001305.1:0-138705 GCA_004363605.1 Indri indri
CAATTTACAATTACAATCCAATTCCTTTATAATTGGGCTCCACACAGCTCCACAGTGACAGCTATTTTAGTTTCAAGACTTAAAATTCAACTCAACAATTTTGTTCATCATTAACATTATGAAAATTCATGGTTTCAACTATACATACTAACAAAGTGCCAGTGGGAGCCAAGGTTTCGGCTTCTTGAACCAACATTTTTCTGTTTTTATCTTTGGGCCTGGACTCATGCTGTATAACTTAGCCTTATTTCCATGTAGATATTTAAACAATGAAAAAAAATTTTTTTGAAGACAGGGTTTCACTGTGTCCCCCAGGCTGGAATGCAGTGGCACGATCATAGCTCATAGCCACCTCAAACTCCTGGGCTCAGAATTTCCCACCTCAGTCACCAAAGTAGCTAGGACTCCAGGCACATGCCACCATGCCCAGCTGATTTTTAATTTATTTTTTGTAGAGGTGGGCTCTACCTACGTTGCCCCTGCTGGTCTCAAACTCCTGGCCTCAAGCAATCCTCCCACCTCAGCCTCCCAAAGTGCTGGGATTATAGGCACGAGCCACCATGTTCGGTCTACAGTGTAAAATTTGATGAACTTGTGAAACCATGAGCACAATCAAAATAATAAACATATCAATTAACCTCCGAAGAACTCTTTGTGTACTTTTGTAATCTCGCCTCCTTTCAAGGCAACCACTGATCTGTTTTCTGTCACTCTAGATTAATTCACATTATCTAGAATTTTATATAAATGGAATCAAACATACTTTTTTTGGTCCAGCTTTTCACTCAGCATAATTATTTTAGGATTCATTTATGTTGTCATCAATATAAATAGTTAATTCCTTTTAACTTCTGAATAGTATTCCATTGTATGTTTATACCACAAATTAGCCATTCAATTATATATCAGCAGCTGAGTTGTTTCCAGTTTAGGGCTAATAAAAATAAAGCTACTCTGGACATTCATGTACAAGTCTGTTCACGGATATATGCTTTCATTTTTAGAGGTGGAATGGCTGAATTAAATGGTAGGTTTATGTATAACTTTTTAGAAACCGCCAAACTGTTCTCCAAACTGGTTTACATTATCACCAGCAATGGATGGGAGTTCTAGTTTCTCCACATCCTTGCCAATACTTGGTATGCCCATTATTTTTAATTTTAAATATTCTTATTATTGAATTTTGAATGTACTTAACATATTCCAGATACAAATTCTTTATGAGTCATACGATTTGCAAATATCTTTTCCCTTTTTTTAGCTTTCATATATCTGGAGATATATATCATTTTCATTTTTAAAAGATTTTCTGAGTGTAGAATTCTAGGTTGACATTTTTTTCTTTTATTACTTTGAAGAGTTTGCTCCACTATCTTCTCACTTGCATTGTTTCTGATGAGAAGTCTGCTACATTTCTTATCTTTGTCCTGTGTGCATCTTATTTTCTCTGGCTGCTTTTTAAGAGTTTTTCTCTTCATCACTAGTTTTGAGCAATTTGTGTAATCATCTTTGTTTCTAATGCTTAGTTATTGGATTGATCAATTTATAATTTTTATTAAATTTGAGGATTTGGAGGCCATTACTACTTCAAAATATTTTCTATCTTTTCCTTGCATATTTTAATTCAGGAATTGCAATTACTAGTATATTAGGCAACTTGAAGTTGTCTCACAGTTCACTGATGCTCATTGATTTTTTTACATTTCTTCCTTAGTGTGTTTTATTTTGGATAGCTTCTATTCCTATGTCAAGTTCACTGATCTTTTACTCTGCAATTATTCCCATCCTGTGTGTTTTTCATTATTCACATGTTGTTTTCACCTCTAGACTTTGAATTTTTATCTTTTTTATATCTTTCATGTTTCTACTGAATTTTTGAATGTATAGAATAATCATTTTAATGTCCTGGTTTCCTAATTTTAACATCTGTGTCAGTTGTGAGTTGGTTTTGATTTAGTGATTTTTTTTTTCTCCTTTTATGGGTTGTATTTTCATGCTTCTTTGAATGCATGGTCACTTTCTACGGGATACTAGACATTATGAATTTTACTTTGTGGAGTACTGAATTTTTTTATTCATGCAAATTTGTATTCCCTTTATTCTGAGAAACAGTTTTGTTACTTGAAATCAATTTGATCCTTTTGAGTCTTGCTTTTAAGATTTATTGGGCAAGACTGCAGCAGTGCTAGTGTAGGGTTGATTATTCCCCACAACTGTGGCATGACTGTTCTGTGTACTCAACCCAATTCCCATGAATTATAGGTTTTATAGTCTGATTTGTAGGGACAAGTATTTTTTCTGGTACTTTTGTGGATACCTGATGCTTTTCCCTCTAATCCTTTTGGATAGTCTTTCCTCACCTCAGGTGGTTTCCTCATATACATTTTGATCAGTACTCTGCTAAATAGTCATGCATGACCCCTGCAGATTTTTGGAGTGCTCTATATATCTCTCTCCTCTTCAGACTTTTGTCCTGTGATCTCTAGATACCTTAGTTATTCTGTGCTCACAACTCTATATTCTCAGCTCTTTGCATCCCCCTGCACATGTCTCTGCCTGATTTCCTCTTCTCTCTCCAATATGCTCATGCATGTTGTCACAAATGACAAGATTTCCTTCTTTTTTTAAGCCTGAATGTTATTCTATTGTGTATTTATACTACATTTTCTTTATCAATCCATCAATTGATGGACACTTAAATTGATTCTATGTCTTGGCTATCATGAATAGTGCTGCAATGAACATGGGAGTACAGATATCTCTTCAACATACTGATTTTGTATCCTTTGGATATATATGGAATAGTGGGATTGCTGGATCAATCATATGGTAGTTCTAGTTTTAATTTTTTGAGGAACCGCCATACCAAGAAACTACATTCTAAAAGAAAATTTTGAATGGCTTAATGCATCTTGTTTTATCTATGACTGAATATCTTATTCATACTACATGACCCAATCCATATTTTCTCTTCTTCAATGTCTTCTCTTATACTTGCTCTCATCTCACATCTCAAATAATTGCATATACACATACACACACCTGCACACACCATACACACATACTTGCAGATACATACATGTATATGCTGAATGTTACATGGTTGGTTTACTTCTCTTAAGCACTCATTAATTCATCCATTTACTCAACTAATATAAATTGAGCCTGCACTCTGGACCACAACTTGTGCTAGGTATCAAGGTTACAATAAACAAAAACAAGCAATAAACAAAATTTGGTTGCTTCCCAAAACGTTTATAATCTAGTGTGTACAAGACTATTATTAATATAACATAGGGTATGTGATACAGTAATACAGTTGGAAGAGGTGTAAGGTGCTATTGGAACACACAGAAAGGAGACCTACCCGTGGGTGGTATCATGTGAGATAATTTCTAAGTTAGGAGTTAAATAAAAATTAAAAGTTATTCAGTGTGAGTTCTGCTTCTGATTAAGATGCAGACAGATATGAAAAACTCACTTCTGCCAAACAACATGAAATAACCACAACCACCCAGAAATTACCAAACTTGGCAAAAAAGAAAGATTCAACTATATGTTGTTTATAAGAATTGTACTTTAAATATAAAGATACACTCAGATTGAAACTAAAACATTTGAAAACAATATACCATGTAAACATGAAGCCTAAGAAAGCTAGATTAGTTATCTCAAAGCAAACAATGTTGGCTTCAGTAATATTACCAGAAAATAAGAAGGACATTTCATAATGTTAAAAAGGTCAATTTATCTAGGAGACATAACAATTCTATTAATAAAGGATTATTCAGTTAATAACATTAATTTATGCAAAGCAATACCTGACAAACTTAAACATGAGAAATAGATCAGTAATTATCTCTTAGTAGATGATGAGAGAAATAGGAAAAAAAACAATAGAGAAGATTTGAACTATCAACTCTCAACTAATTTGACAAAATGGACATTTATAGAACTCTACCCTAAACAACTACAAAATGCATATTCTTCTCAAGTACATGTGAAACATTCAGAAAGATGGGCCATATGGTGTATCATTTTAAAAAGGCCTCAATAAATTCAAAGGATTGAAACTACATAGACTATATTCTATGACCATAACTACATTAATTGGAAATCAATAATAATTCATGTAGCAAAATAAACATTTTAAAACTAAGCAATACACATCTAATACCCATGAGTCAAAGAAGAAATCACAAAGAAAATTAGAAAACATTTTTAACTGAATAATTACAACATATACAACAAAATTTGGGAGAGGTAGCTACAGCAGCCCTCAAGGAAAAATTTATATCCTAATGCTTACATTAGATAAGAAGAAAGGCATAAAATGAACAATCTGTACCTTACTGTTAAGCAAGGGAGAGAAAAAGAACAAATGAAACTAAAGTGGAACAGTGGAAATAATATAGTTAACAGGAGACATCAACAGTGCAATTGATAACAAATAATTAAAGAAATCAACAAGGTAAGAAAATGGTTTTTTGAAAGGTTAATAAATAAAGCCAGGCTAGGCTAATCAAGAAAGAACACAAATTGTACCACTACAGATCCTATGGTCATTAAAGGATAAAGAGACTATATTATAAATAACTTTATGCAAAATAATTTGCTTAGATGGAAAAATTCTTTTCAAAATGCAACTTACCAAAACTATTAATAAAACAAGAAATAAATCCTAACTTCATTTATATTTTAAAAATTAAACTCATAATTAAAATCTCACAAAGAGAACTCCAAGTTCAGATGCTCTCCTAGTGATTTCCTTTTTCTTGTTTAATCTGTCCTTCATTGCTAAATGATCTCCTGGTGATTTCTATGAAATATATAAGAAAGAAATAAGATCAATTTTATATACTTTTGGAAAATGATCACATTCCAACTCATTTTACAAGGCTAGTATAATCTTGATAATAAATCCCTAAGAGGCCATAACCAAAAATAAATTTATGGACAATATACTTCATAAACTCAAATGCAGAAATTCTAAACAAAATATTGGCAAATTAAATCTAGCAATATAGAAAAAGGATAATATATCATGACAAAATGAGGCTTATCCTGGGAATGCAAAGTTGGTCCAACATTCATAAATCAATTGATTCAATTCATCACATTAACAGAATAAAGAAAAATGTATGATCATGTTAATAGATGCAGAAAAAAGCATTAGACAGAATTTAACACTCATTCATGTTAAAAAAAATCTTTCAGCAAATAAAAAAGTAATATTTTTACAATATGATAAAGAGCTTCTATAAAAATCCTATAGCTAAAATCATACTTAAGGATGAAATATTAAATGCCTTTCCTCTATAATTGGGAATAGGACAAGTTAATCAATTTTCCACATTTATATTCAACATTGTATCAGAGGTTCTAACCAGAACAATAAGACAAGATAAAGAAGTAAAAGCACAGAGATTAGAATAGAATAAGAAAAACTGTCTTTATTATGGAAAATGATTCTTTATATAGGATCCACTAAGGAGTCTACTCATAAAAACCTACTACTACCAATAAGAAAATTTAGCAAGGAGACAGGATACAAACTCAATATCAATTGCATTTACATGCAAAATCAATTGCATTTCTATGTAGTAAAAAATAATTGGAAAGTGAAATCTAAAAAGCAATACCACTTACAAAAGCATCTAAAAACATAAAATACTTTGGAATAAATTTAACAAAAATGTGCAAGATTTCTACAATGTAAAGTATAAAACATTACAGAGAGAAACTAAAAAAGACTATAAAAATCTAGGAAAATTAAATCTTGTTCATAGATTGCAAGATTCCATATTAAGTTCCCAAGTCTATCCAACTGCATATTGTCAAAAATATCTTTGCAAGTATGATAAATTAATCCTAAGATTTATTTGGAAATACAAAGGACTTTGAAGAGTCAAATAATTTTGAAAAAGAAGAACAAAGCTGGATAAATTTTACAACATGAATTCAAGGTTTACCAGAAAGCTACAATAATCAAGTCATTGCGGTATGTGTAAAGAAGAATACGCAGACCAATTAATGGAAAGAAGATAGACCACAGATAGACGCATGTATATACAATTAGTTTATTTTCAATTAATTTCTTTTATTAATTTACTTTACAATTAACAAAACTGCCAAGGCAATTTCATAGTAAATGATATTGTTTTTAAGAAATCCTACTGAAAAATCTTGGTATCAATATAATACAGTACAAATTGATTCTTTACTCCTACCTCACAGAACACACCCAAATTTAATCAAGGTAGATCACAGACCTAAGCATAAAAACTAAAAATGTAAAACTGCTAGAGGAAAATGATGAAAAACATCTTCATATCCTTAGTGTGGAAAAGGTTTCTTAGGATACAAAAAGCCTCCACTATGAAAGAAAAGATAAGCTGGGCTTCATTCAAATTCAAACCTTCTGTTCTTCAGAATGCTCTGTTAAGAAAATGAAAGATAAACCAGATTGGGGGAAAAATCACTATACATAAATCTGACAAAAATCTTAAATTCAGAATATATTTTAAAACTCCTGTAACTTAATATTTTTAAGTCGGGCAAATTAAAAAGTAGGCAAAAGATTCAAGCACACATTTATCAAAAGAAGATATGTGAATGGCCAAGAAGCACATGAAAATATATTTAACATCATTAGTCATCGGGAAAATGCAAATCAAAACCACAATGAGATATCACTTCACAGTCATTAGAATAGTTAAAATTAAAAAGACTAACGTAAAATGTTGACGAGGATATGGAGCCATGGAAACTCTCAAAGATTTCTGGTGGGAATGCCAAAAGATGCAACCACTTTAGAAAATGGCTATACATCTGCCATATGACTGAGCAATTCTACTCCTAGGTATTTACTCAAAAGATATAAAACCATGTGTTCACAAAAAGTACAAAAACTTTCATAGAAGCTTTATCCAATAATAGCCCAAAACTAGAAACACCCTAATACCTCTTTCAACAGGTAAATAAATTTTAAAAAGTGTGGTAAATTCATTCAATGGATTCGATAATAAAACAAAAACAAAACAAAGCAAAAAACACATATAAATGAATCTCAGCATCATTACAGCGAGTGAAAGAAGCCAGAACAAAAGAGTAAATACTATGATTTCAGTTACCTAAAATTCTAGAACAGGCCAAACTGTGTTGCTAGAAATCAGATCACCACCTAGGCAGAAAGAGTCAGCGGGGGGTGACTGAGTGTACAGAGGACTCTGCTAGGTGATAAAAATGTTCTTGATTGGGGTGGAGGCCACACCAATGTATTCATTTGTCAAAACTCATCTAGGTATGTCATCTTATTTAAATTATACCTCAAAAGTAGTTTTTAAAGTGTACCAGTCTATTAGAAGAAAGAAAGGCTATTCAGACAGTAGAAGGCAAAGGCTCGGAAGGGAAAAAATAGTGCTGCAAAGCGGTCTATAAATTACCCAATGGATGTTTAATAGCCAATTTTAATCCTCTCTAACCTACTTGTGGGTTTTAACTGAATTGTACATTCAACAAGAGGCTCTCATCAGGCTCCCTAAAATGTATGCATGTACATCTTGGGGTAGTATAAGTGTTTAGAACTTGGGCTCTGGAGGCGGGAAGCCTGGATTCAAATCTCAGGAAAACTCTACTCTTATTTAGTAGTTGTGAAAGCTTGAGCAAATATTTTATCCTTAATGCCTCTTTTTTCGTCTCTCTAAAATGGAGATAACAGTACCTCCCTTCCAAGGTATTATGAGTATAATGTGAGTTACTATATGCAAAGTATTTGGTGCCCATCATGTAGTAAATATTAATTATTACTTGAGAATAAGGTCTCTGTCTCTCTTATTCACTACCACTTCCTGGTACATAGTAGAGTCTCAATTAATACACTGTATTTACTGGTTGGCATTAAAAGGAAAAGAAGTTTGTTTGCTGGATCTAGAAAACAGAGAAAGCGGATGCAGTAACTAGCTATTTCTCTTCTTCTGCAGCCCCTGGACTTGAAGAGGATCTGTTTACAGTCCTGGCATTTACCCTGCAGATGGAAGCTTCTTAACACCCCCAACAGCACACCCACCAGAGGCTGGCTTTCTCCTGTGCAGCTACAGAAGTACAGTCAATTCATCCTAACACCCGTGGAGAAAATAGAGGAATTAATTAATACTTTTAGTCTCAACAACCGTATCTTATCTAACATTTAATAATACCTGGGAATTAAAACACTTTTGTACATTTTTCATAGGCCAAGAAAAAAATTATTTTTTTTATTTATTTATTCAAAACAGTATACTATAAATCAAATATTTAATATGGTTTCTCCTTTTTCTTAGACAAAGAGTTCATCACAAACACTATCCTCTAAGAAAATCCCCCACATAGAGCCAGCAACCTGCTCCACTTTGCTCTTGTCCCAAGGGCTCATTCTAAGCCCTCAATAAATATTTGTTGATTGAATTACTGAGAAAAACTTTAAGAGTGGAGATTTGAAAATAGTTCGAAATGGCTGCACCACAGAGGGTAAGAAGGGAAATAGAAAGAAACAAAGTTGAAGAGCAGACCACAGAGAGCTTTACCATATCCGTTTATTTTTTCTTTGCTTTATCCTGAGTGGAAGTGGGTAGCACGAAAGGACCACCACAGAATTTCTTGGATTATAATTCTGTGCACTCAAGTATCTCCCACACTAAACTCTACTGTTTTTTGTGGTGCTTTATTAATGTTTATTATTTGTCCTTAAGCAAAGATTTACTAAAAGCTCATTTTAGGGGATATAATTCAGAAAAATATTTTTTAAAAACCCTGTATGATCAATAGTCCTACTATACAGAGATGGCTCCTGATAATATATTGCTATACTTTGTTTTTTCCTGTGCATATATTCACATTTCACATAGTTTATGACCTATCTTTTTACTGATTATAAACTTCTTGATGATGGGAAAAGTGTACTATCTTTGTGTTCTTCATAGCAAACGGCCAGATCTTGGTATACAATAGAGGCCCCTCGAATGGTAACAGCCCACACCCGCATGACACCCTTCACAGGCCAGGCTCTGTAGGGACCACTTTACACATATTAACCATTTAACTCTCATAGAAATCACATGAGGTGGGTATTATGTCCCTTTCACACATAAGGAAACTGCGACTCAGGGAAGCCGAGTATAATAACTTGTCTAGGATCACAGAGCTAGTAAGCGGTAGAGCTGCAACTGGAATGCTCCTAACCCCTGTGCTATCCTGCCTCTCAGCGTCTGATTTTATTGGAACTGACCTCCTGAACCAGAATCCCTAGCAGAGTCTCAAAACCACTGACCTAGTCAAACTGCCTATTTTGCAGGAGAAGGAAACTGAGACCCAGAGAAGGGCAATGTCTTGCCCAAGGCCACACAGCTTGTTATTCCTTCAACCAACACAGATGTCAATTAACAAAGATTTATAGAGAAATGAATATGTGCCTTGTATTGGGCAGACTCTGAAGCAGAGAGAAATAAGAACTAGTCAGAGCCCGAGACACTACTAGCCTTCCTCCTGGTGTTCCTTCCTCCTCACAGTGCCTCAAAGGAGAAGTGGAAGGGGTGTGTCCAAGAGGAAGGCCAGGAATAACAATAGCAGGGCCTTGGAGTGGGTAAAATCGAGGGCAGCTTCATAAATCACCTAAGTCACTTTTACAAGGGGCTGCCTGTGACTTCCTAATCTCTGTGCACCCTGGGATGGCTAGCAGGGTGTTTTTTCCATAGGGGAAACCCCTTAGGTAGAGTAGAATTTTATAACTGTATAAATAAAAGGGAACTAACAAAATAGAATGAGACAGATGGAATGGAAGAGGATGGGCAAGTTGGGATGAGAAGGGAGAGCATGGGAAAGGATCTGATAACCTTGAATTGAATGGAATCAAATCAAATCCCATCCGTGGTGAGTAGGCAGGAATCTATGTTCATCCATTGACACTATCGCTTTCCCCTTAGGGCAAAAATTCTAGGAAACTGGCAACCATCCTTGGCAAGTGATGCCGTACACCATCTTGGCCTCTTATCCTGACATAATAACTCACTGGATCCTCTAGTCTCAATTAGAAAGTCCAAGACCTCTAATATTTCCCAAGGGCACTTGAGTCCAGGGAAGAGAAATGCTGAGCCTATTAAAATGTCTCACCCATGGAAACATAAACTAGAATCAGAAAGGCATCAGATTTTCAGCCTGTGCAACCATGTCCAAAAAAAAAGTTCTTGACCACGTTCTGCGGACAATCATTATGTACATTAATAAGTTCAACCAATTATAACTCCTCTGTATCCTGAAGAGGGAGAGAGAAAAAAAAAGTCCAGGATAGAGTCCAGGACCTTGTCCACTTTCATCTTGAGCTAACACTAGGGGCAGCCACTGCCTGCACCTATGCCAGGATCTTCATAACCCTGAAATCCATGGCTATGATTCATCATTACCTCAGCAAGCATTTTTGCCACACTTGCTTCAAAGTTGGCAGCACCTTCTTGCCGCTACTTTGATGACTGGAGCAATGTTATGCAGGGAAATCATCAACACAGAGGCCGATGGGCAGCCCACCAGTGCAGAGCACCTGTGTCAAGGCTGCTTCAGACAAAAGATCATTTTGCCTCTGCTGCAATTCCTTGTGACTGCTGTGTCAGAATATTGCAGATCCTTTGTAATTCAGAACATGCTCCCTTGGGGCAAAATTGTGTGGCAGACACAAGCTTTGACAGCCACTCTGTTTTTCAACCTCTGTGCTTGGGGTGGGGATGAGATCCCTTCCCAGTTTGATCTTCCTGCCTTACTTTAGGGCCAGCAAGCTCTCAACAAATCCCGTGCCTACACTGTTTTTCCTAATTTGCCCACCTGCAAATTTCTGGAGCATGGTAGGTATGGCAATAAATGATACTTTCCTTCCCTCTGTTCTTCAGATGGCAGCTGAAAATCGGTCCCTGGGGTGTTGTAGCATCATATGCTGGAACACCCTACAATGGAAAAGGATGACTCTGATAATGGTTTGACTCTAGCTTGGTGATTTGCAGTGGGAGTGAGTTGGGGCAGCAGATTTTGAGATTGGGCATATACTCGTATCTGCATGTTGACAATTTGTACCATAGAGGCAATTTTACCCAACCCATCAAATTCTATATTGTCACTCAATTATTCTATCAACCTGATGTTTGACTGCCTTCGTGTGACAGGGACTGCCCTAATAGCTAGAAAGTGGACATCCAGCCAGAGAGTGGTGCATAAGAACTATTCCTCACCTTTAGATCTTTTTATGATTATTACATTTACTACTATTATTGTCTTCCCTCTTCTTCTCTTCTTGGACAGGGATTATTCTCATGAGGCTGACAATGGTGATCTTTATAACACTGAATGCTACTTTAGATGAGACACTTCCCTCCAGGCTCAGTGAGCCATTTAGAGGATAGTTTTCAGGTCTTCTAGACAGTCGTAGATAAACCATTTGGAGCGTGACTGGGATTCATCAGAATCGGGCTAAGGATTCTTGATTTACACCTCTACAGGGCTTTCTTCCCTCAAATTCGCTAACACTTCTCAAGTTGTCTCTTCTAGTCCCTCCCTAACATTTGAGTGTAACAGACTGAAAAGCAACAATATCTTGAAAAACAGAAGTCTGTCTTGTCAAACTAAATCAGGTCAAGGAAGTGCAAAAAGCAAGAGAATCCTAAAAGTAATGGGAAAATACGAGTGCTTTTCAATACCTCTGCCAGTTATCACCAACCCAACGTCCACCTCCCTCCCACACCTTAAACTTTCTTCCAGGTGACAAAAAGACTTCATGTTGCTTTTTTCAGTCTCTTCTGGCAGCTTTAACTGGGATTTCTAGCTCCTGCTGATGCATACCAGAGTTTGGAAGTTCTATTTACTTTGGCAAGGCCTACAAAGATAAATGGAAGATGTCAATAAGTCATTTGGTGCCTTCAGATGTGGCCTGGCCTATTGTTCCACCTGCTGTTTTACTACTAAATACAGCTGGTCTTTGGCAACAGTGAAGCAAAAATTTTGATGCAAACAACCCACCATCTCCCATCAAAGTATAGCCCATGGTATGCCATCCAACTATAGGGAAATTAAAGAAAAATCGCTATATGGCCTTTGACAATTCTCCCATCAGAGGTAGGATTTTTGTCCCTTCCTGTCTTTGTCCCCTCCCCTTGAATCTGGGCAGGTTTGTGACTTACCTGTAACTCCAATAGAATGTGGTAGAACAGAGGCTGTAAGACTTTAAAGGCTCAGTCAGAAAAGGTGATACAGCATCTGCATTATTCACTGGGATACTTACTTTTGGAGTTCTGAGCCACCGTGTAGAGTCCAACTCCCTTGAGACTGCCATGCTGTTAGAGAGCCCAGGTCACATAGGGAGGCCACATGCAGCCATCCTGGTAATAAGCGCAGCCAAGGTCCAAGCTGATGGCCAGCATCAACTGCCACACTTGTAAGTGAAGGTGCCATCCCACGAGTCCAAACCCAGCCATAAAGTACCCCCTATCCATTGAGGGGCGAGACAAGGCATTCACACTGTGCCTTGCCTGCAATTCCTGACCCACAGATCCATTGGCTTAATAAAATCGTTGTTTCAAGCTTCTTAAATGTTACATTAATTTGTAAACAGCAACAGCAACTGGAACAAATAGTGGGGTAATGTGTTTAAAGTCAAACAGGCCTGCATTTAAATTCCAGCTCTAGCCCTTACGTGAAGTTAGCAAGCTCCTCAACTTTTCTGAGCCAGTTTCTGATCTCTAATACAGCTTTTGTGAGAAATCAACTGACCTGTCAGGAAACAGTACTCCTCCCATAGGTGTCTGATGCTTTCTCCCCAGCCACTCCTCTTATTCCCAGTTCTGGTGACATGGTTGCTGTCAGTGTAGCTAATGAAACAAATCTGTTGTCTTTCATCTGAAACCTAATTCTTTATTCAAATAAAGAGCAGCTGAAGGAATGGCTTATTCAAATAAGGACTGAAAAAAAAGTTTTTTCTCATCTTGGCCATCTGACAAGAGGGACTTTGGTCAGTGTTGAGATTTGCATCATTATTCTAATTAGAAGCCAGCTAAAAGCGAGTCTCCTATGGTCTTGCTAGATTGTAGTGCTTCTCAGATTTCAGTGCACATATGAATCACCTTGGGATCTTGCTAAAATGCAGATTTTTATCCAATGGGTCTTGTGTAAAGCCTGAACCCCTTCATTTCTAATGAGCCCCAGGTTATGTCCACATTGCTGCTCCACCAACACGCTGAGCAGCAAGGTCCTAAAAGACTCTATGAAACCTAGTACTAATTATTTAACGACTGATCCTACCTCCCTACTCTACAATAATTCATCTTCAACTTCCCCCAGATTAGCCCAGCATGTTTGTGGCTGCCCGATCCAGGCAAGGGCAGCTCACCTAGCTTCAAGCTGACTACAAAGTCATTTCCATCTTCAGCCTTCTTTTAGAGAGCCCTACAACTGCCTAACATGTTCTCCCTGCCCCCACTCATTTTCTCATGCATTCTTCTCAGCAACCTGTGAGCAGGGATGATTCTGCTCTTTCATAGTTGAGAGAGGGTGAAAGAGAACCCCAGGTGTGGCACTAGAATCTAGATCTTCTAACCTTAGGCAAGCAGATATCAGTTTACTATTGGGGTGCAACTAAACAGTGTCACCATGCCACACCTGGTCCAAGTGTTGACAGGCCTGTTTTCTGGCAGCTATTTGGGAAAATACATTTAAATGAGAAAGTACGAGAGATTCATCTCTGCTCTCTTATGTAGCCTTAGGTACAGATGTGGGGGGCAGGGCAAGGGGAAGAAATATATTGAGCATTTACTACGTGCTGAGTGTTCTGCTATATGCTTTTCCTGCCTTATACATTGTAATGTTCCTAAGACTTTCTAAGGTAGATGTTGTTAACCTCAGTTTACAAATAAGGAAACTGAGGCTCAAAACAGTTAAGTATAATAAAGTCACGCAAACTCTCCCAGGAAGTAGTAACGGAGCAGGCTTCAACGTGGGCATATCTGACTCTCAGTCTATAGTTCCCCCTTAGTATCTCTTGTTCCCAGGCATAATATTTTATTGATGTACTGTGTCAGTCAGTGAACTAGTGCAGATTTGATGGATTGGCTAATTTATTGAGAAACTAGCTGATAGTACTGGTAGGGGTCAATGTATCATTTGGCCAAGTCAGCCCACAGTTTCCCAGCTGACTTCCATGGGTTCAATTCTGCCTATAATTGATGTGACTTCTGCTCTCGGGCAGTTTGTGCAATAGGAGAACTATACTGGAAGCCCATATTTCACCAATTCTGCTGCTTAGAGCTCTGTTAAGATGGTCTCTCTTGTTGAGCTTGGCTGCTAGAGACAGAGATTCTGGGTAAAGGCAGAAGACCTGTGGGCATTGTAAGCCTTGGAATGCAAATGAATTCGAATCTTTTTATTCTGAGCTGAAGTCTCAGTATATTCTCACTGGAGACCAAGACTAGATGTTAACTGTGAACCATTAAAGGGAGAAAGAACAACTTTAGCCTAGAATTAAACAGAAAACAAGTCGAGATTTATGTACACTCACTGCAAGATGGCAGCTTGTTGTGGGACCTCTCAATGGCAAGGAGAAATAGAGCAGTAGATGGTCTTATTTATAGCAAGGCTGTGTGTAGGTTTTCATTTGATCACTGTCTTGGGTTTCAAGTAACAGACTCAAGCTAGCATACAACAAGGAGAATTGATTATAAGGAATCAGGAGTACTTTACAGAATGCAGTGACAGGAAATACAGATGAGCACATAAGAACTAGAAAATCTGTGAGCTGCTGGCCCCTTTGTCTATCCAGCTGTTGTCTCTCCCTGGAGCCACATGTCCTCTTGCCTCTGCCAGAAAATTTACTACATTTTTCTTTCTCTCTTTCTCTCTCTCCCCACTCCCCTCCCCACCCCCCACTTTCTCTGCAAGCTCTTCCTACCTGAAACCTCATAACATCAATTTGCATGGAGCTCTGCATTGCCATGGTGCCAACTCTAGTTGCAACATGACCTTACAGCTCCCTTGCCCATGACCATCTGACAACATCTGGATCTCTTGGTTCAAGTCCTGAAGAGAGAATTCGATATTCAGTTCAGGGCCAGTTGTGACAGAGAGTTAAAGTCACCTCATACAAACATCATTCTATCCTTTCCGGAGTCTGGGGTGGCACGTAGGGATTGGGAAGGCACTTTCAAAGAAAGGAGCATGACCTTAGCAGACTTCCAAAATATATCTGCTATGTACCTGAGGGGATGGGAGTAGAAATAGCCAAAACAGAATCTAGCCAAAATCCCAAAGAAGTATAAACAGAACAGAAAAGATAAAGTCCAAAATACTCCCTCAAGTATTTATATTCTATAGCTTTTCTTCTCTTTTATACAAACTGTCTTTGCATATGCAATACAAGTTTCACTCCACAACTCTCAGACTCAAACCTGGGTTTGAGTGCCAGCTGTGTGTCATTGGCCTTTATTTCTTTATCATTAAAAAGAAGATCAATAAAATCCATATAATGATGATAGTCTTTCTTCCTGCTCATTAGAATTGTGAGGGTCTGCTATGTGCCAAGCTCTGTGCTCAGCTCAGGAGACTTGATCTATACCCAGAGAAGCTAGCATAATTACAGAGAATACAGGCCAGTTAAGTAAGTATTCTACTGCAGAGTTTTTCAAAGTATGGTCAGGTGACTCCCCATAGCATATGATGGAGCAATGGGACTCCACATATGGGTACCTAGGAATCTCCTGGGTTCCTACTTAAAATGCAGATTTCTTGGTCTCACCCTAGATATACTAGGTCAGAAGCCCTGGGGTTGGAGCCCAGGAAGATGTATTTTAAACAACCCTCCAGGTAATCCTACAAGTGCAATGTATAAGAACCACTGCTTGGCCGGGAGCGGTGGATTACACGCCTGTAATCCTAGCACTCTGGGAGGCCGAGGTGGGCGGATCGTCCTGAGCTCAGGAGTTCGAGACCAGCCTGAGCAAGAGCGAGACCCCGTCTCTACCAAAAATAGAAAGAAATTAATTGGACGGCTAAAAATATAGAGAGAAAAAATTAGCCAGGCATGGTGGCGCATGCCTATAGTCCCAGCTACTCGGGAGGCTGAGACAGTAGGATTGCTCGAGCCCAGGAGTCTGAGGTTGCTGTGAGCTAGGCTGACACCACGGCACTCGCCCCAGGCAAGAGAGTGAGACTCTGTCTTCAAAAAAAAAAAAAAAAAGAAATAAGAAATAAGAACCACTGCTTTATCTCATGAGAAATGTCACAGATGAGGCCATGCTGTAGCCACAGAGAAACTCCCTGCATAAAGGTATTCAGAAAACTTCCCCAAACTTCCCCAAGGAGTGACATTTGAGTTGAGTGTCAAATGTGTTTACCGAGAAAAGAACGGGGATAAGAGAACTCCAGGCAGAAGGAAAAGCAAAAGTTCAGAAGCATGAAAATCATGGCAGGTTTGAGGGAAGAGAGAATAGATCATCTAATTAGAATATAGAACATTTCTAGAAAGAATGGCAAGACATGAGACTGGAGCCAAACCAGGAACGGCCAAGTATGCAAGGTTGGAAAGAATAAAATATTCAAGAGGTCCTTTAAGACAGTTTCTCTGACATTTTTTTTAATATCTTTGTTTCTGGAATTCACTTTCCCTGCTACTGCCTTGACCCACAAAAGGCCTCCAGAATCTCAAAGTCACTGTTCATCTAACAAAATTGTTGAAATACAGACAGAGGGCCTGGAGCTGGTTACATCAAATGCCACTTATGAGAAGGAGAATTGAAAAGCATCCCGGGATCTGTCAGCTCCCAGAGCCATCTTCCACAGAGAAGGAGTGGGGCCAAGGAAAAAGAAGCCCACTCTTCTACCATCTCTGGAAAGACAGAACCACACAGAGGATTGCCTTAGCCAGAGTCATTCCTGTGCTAGCCGAGGTCCAAAAGCTGTTTGTTTCCCTGCCAGACAGAAGAGGCTGGGAGTCTCCAACAACACTCCCCAGCCAGGAATCTCAACCGACCTTAAGCCAAACTTCCCTCTGCCTACTTTCCTCTCAGGGCCTGGCATTTCCATTTCTAAAGTCTTCCAAATAGTCATGTGCAGTTAGATTAAGGGCAAAAACCCACACCCAGAAATGTTCTTTCTTTCCTTTTTTTTTTTTTCTTTTAATATCAACAGGGACAATTTGCTTTTAAAATAGTCACCTGAGGTGTGATTGATAGGAAATCACTACTTGTCATTTCCGGCTCCATGGGAAATGTCATTCAGTCAAACTTAACTAAGCCTTTTATTTCCCATGTTTGCTCCTTCATGAATTGGAGCCTGTCAGCCGCCCATTCGAGAAACAGCACAGAGCCCAAGTGTCCTGCGGTATTTTCCATAGCGCAAGTCCTCCAGCCTCACAGATTACATTTCCAGGCCTCTTTGTTCTCTCTCCATTAAAAGGTATCCCTCCCAGAGCTTCACGTCTGACCCTATTTAGGAACCATTATGTAGAACAAAGTGTAAGGGCTTAATTTTCTGCTTTTCCTTCTCCACACCTCCTCTATCCACCTCCTCTGCCCAGCAACACCACAGGAAACCCAGGCTTCCTAACAGAACCAAGTAATTTTCTGAGGTTCCAATATTTTCTCTCGCACACTTAAAGGATGTCTCAGAAACTGGCTTTTAGGGCCGGCAGACACAGGTCCCCACCGACAGCCTGATGATGCACATGATCAAGGGCAGGGCTGGGCCCCCCAGGGCTCACGTGCAAGACTAGGGGCTTTGGAATCAAAATGACCAAGATTTAGATTCTAACTCTCCCAGCTACTAGTCATTTCACCTGGATTAATCTGTTTTCCTAATGAAACCTCAATTTTCTCACCTGTCATCTTGAAAGGAAACCAACATTTGACCAGTTGTTAGTGTGAGAAGTAAATAAAGTAATAGTGGCAGACGTTGTTGGTTGTCATTCTCAAATTTATTATCCTGTGGCACCTTCTACCTTAGAGGCCGGAAGAACTCAATACTTTCCTGGTGCTCCTCTCGGCAGGAGCAGCCAGATAACAGAGTTCTAGGCAGTGCTATATAAGCAGAAGTCCAAAAAGAGTTCCTGGAAGTTTTTCTGCTTTCCTAACAAAAGGGAGGGGTGAGACTGACTCTTTCCCCTACTTTTTTCTCCCTGCTTTGAACAAAAGCAGTGGTACCTGGAGCTGCACAGCCATCGTATGACCAAGAGACTCTGTTACCTGGCCCGATGTCATCAAGACACTGAAGCAGTACTGGAGCCACGGAATTCCAGAGTTTTCATTATGTGAAAAAAAAGTGTCTCTTCCTTTAAGCCACTGCCAGTTCAGTTTTCTGTTTCTTGCTACCAAATTCATTCCTAACTGATATGTGTAAGTGTTGTATATAAAGCAGCTACGGGACTCATTAGTATTTGATAAACATTAGTTCTATCCTTGCCTCGTGCTCCATGTGTCTTCTCCTCAAATATATCAAATCCTAATTTATACCATTGAATTATTCATATTTACAGTAGGATCTGGGCCTAGGACATGGGTCCAGACTGGCTTTTGAGGCCTCTGTAAAGTTTCTTCCACTTCAACCATGTGTACACTGAGAGACTCCCAGTTAAGGAGAGTCAAGCTGGCTGGTCACACGCCCCACGAGTGCTGAGTGTCCTGCCCCCAACCACTCTTCTCTCCATTTCCTGCCTTCTCTCATGCTCTTCCCCCGGCCCCCTTCTTTCAGCCTGCCTGAATCTTCTCCATCCTCCATGTCTAGGGGCAGCCCCACCCAGCCACAGCCAGGGGAGGGGAGAGGGTTGTGTGGCACGAACGTGTGGCCCAGTTTGGCAATGGTGATGGGCAGACGGGAAAGCACGGCTAGTCCAGGGAGCCCTTGGAAAGGAGGAACACGGACTTTCTATCATCGATAATAAAAAACAAAGCTGCACAGGGCAGATGCAGAGCAGCTGTCAGGGCTCGCTTTGGCTCTGGTAGTCAGGAGAACCAACAAGCTGGAGAACCAGGTCACACAGGGGGATACCAGGGGGCTAGAAGAGGCAGCCAGGGATGACAGAAAACAGAGGCAGGAAGCGCGGTATAGACAGTGGCCCCAGAAACTCCACAAGGTCCCTGGTCAAAAGAAGAGGAATTGAATTGGCCAAAATTTTGGAAGACTTTGTTCCCCACCTGCCGTTTCTTGGCGTGGGTGGAGGGTGACCAGGTAAGCAATGAAGGGTGAAAGGACATTCCACAGCGGCCGTCAGGTAGGATTCCTGGGGAATGCCAGCAGCAGCCATACCGACCTGGCTGTGCTCTTCTTGGGTAAATTGTGACACCTGCTGGCCCATGGTGGAGAAAACCCAGGCTTCACTTCAGTAACGAGTTTCCTGGTGCTATTGTGCAAATGGCTCCCAGATGCACACGGTTCTTGCCTAGTGAGATATTGTGCGTCTTTGAGTTCCTGTGACCATGCTCAGATTCAGTTTCCTGTGACCACAGTTGTCTGGAAGGACAATGGAAGTCACCAGAAGGCAGGCCACTGTGACAGGAAGGTGTCACAGAGAGTGGACTGGGCACAAAGAGATTGATTTCAGGTTCTGTCTCTGCCTCTTTGTGGCCTGGAGACATTAAATAAATCGCTTCTGTTTTGTCGTCATTATTGTTGGTGGTGGTTATCTTTTCAAAGGAGTACATTTTTGTATTCTTCCTACCTTACAGTTTTCTGTGTAAGGAGTCAAATGAGACAGGCTAATTGAAGCAACAAATGTAGTTTTTGATTTTTCAACAATTATTTAAGCAATACCATGTGCTAAGTACCAAACTTCTGGAGCTACACACAAACACATACATGTACATACATATACATGTATATATGCATAGTAGTAGTAATATGAAAGTGAGTAATAAACCGCCATTCCCATCTTGGAGAAGACATACATGTAAACCAAAAAATCCTGTTCTCTTTGCCTGAAACTATCCTCCTCCCACAGCTCATCCCTCAAGTCTCAGCCCTCATGTCACCTCCTCTGGGAAGCCCTCCTTCCACCCTCACCCTAGTCTAGCCAGGCCCCTTGTGATACTCTTAGAGCAGTCCTACCATTCCTCATAAGCACAGAGCAACAAGTGACTGGAGGGCTCAAATCCCAACACCCTCTCACAGACTGTGGGACCCTGGGCAAGTTTCCAAGCATCGCCAAACTGTGGCATCCTCTCCTGTAAAGTGGGGATGATAATACGCACTTCCTAGGGTTTTAATAAGGATTAAATAAAATGGCATGCACAAAGCACTTAGAAGAGTGCCTGGAAAAAAGTAAACTCTCAATAAATGTTAGTTTTACTATCTGTGAAATGTTTAGTTTAATGTCCATTCCTTCTACCAGACTATTAACTTCAAGAAGCAAAGGCCCTACTCATTTTGTTCATGCCATATCCCCTGTGCCTAGCACAGTACCTTGAAACCTAAAATTTTTCCTCTAAAATGCAAATAATCATAACTACTTCATAGGTGTGTTGCAAAGATTAAAGGTGATAATGTCTCCAGTCAACAGTAAAGCAATTAGCATATGACCAAGCACATGTTCAACTGATATTGTTGTTATGAATAATATAAATGAAGTTAGTACAGTGTTTAGAAGTAATATAGAAAAGGTGGTAATTAATTTTACCTGAGAACAGGGAAGGCCTTGGCTAGAGGAGGGGGGTGCCTGAGCAGGGTTTTAAAGGATGAAAACGATGCCATCAACCAACACCTGTCAGCCCCCACAAAGTGGAAAGCTCCATGCTCAGTTGTTGTCTATACAGATAAATATAACTCAGTCCCTGCCCTCCAGGAACTTACACTCTCATAAAGGAGAATATCTCTTCCTACAGCACAGGGTCCTTTGGGTACACAGAAGAGAGCCTAACCCGAAATGCCAGGTTGGAGAAGTCTTCCAGGAGGAGGTGACGTGGAGCAGGGAGGGGAGGACAGTGAGCAGTCAGCCAGGCTGCGAAACCAGAAGACATCTCGGGCAGAAGGAATAGTAGTTGAGAGTAGGAATGCGGGGGAACCGCGAAGTGTTCAGCTTAGTTCAGGCTTTGGGTACCTGAGCTGTCCTGGAGAGAATGGAGCTGGAGAGAGAGGTCAGGAGCCAGATAATGAAGAGCCTCTCAAGAAGAAATCTGGATTTTATTTAATAGGCTATCTGAGTAGCTGAAAACTTTCAAAAAGGTGGGGAGGAGTAATATTGCATTTGCATTTTAGAGAAATCATTCTAAAAGGACAGCCAGACAGCAGCTGAGAGATTAGTCTAGAGAATTTGAAAGAGTCCAGATAGGCAATGGCAGACATGTCGAGAGAGAGTCACGAGTGAAATCAAGATATATTTAGGAAATACAATCAACAGGACTTACGGACTAATCTGATGTAGGAAGCAAAAAAGAGCAATGATCTAGAATTTGGTTTGGGTGACCAGGTGGGTTATGGAGCAATTCACTGATTCAAAGGTAACAGCAACAGCAAGTTTGCAAAGGAAAAGGGCCAGCATAGTTTTGTACATATTTTTTTTTTCAGGGTTTCTATGGAGACCATATCAATCCTTTTCCATGATATTATGTAACACATCATTTCTTCCTGCACAGAGCACCCGCAGGTTTACATGGTCATCCCAAATCTTTGTCTTTCCGTTTCTGGCAACTCGCATATTGATCCAGCATTGTCATTGGTTCCCTCCAGCTTCCTTAGGATTTTGTCACATCGTCAAGCTACCTACCTTCCCTGGCTTTCCCCTGGCCCACTAACCCCTCCACAGGGATGACTCACACTGTTAGGTAACCACGTCTCCAGCCAGCAGTTTCATGAACAGAGCTGAAGCGCAGGGAGATCTGAGCCAGAAGTGCACATCTGAGAGTCATCAGCACAGAGTGTGCACAAGCGCAGCGTTGAGAGCAGACGAACTCGCGCAGGGAGACTGTGAGAGGTAGGAAGATGTAGGCACACATGGAAGCCTAAGGAACAAGAACTGTTAAGAGCGTGGCAGAGGGAGAAGAACTGACAAAGGTGAATGAGGAGTGGCCAGAGACATAGGGACAAAATCACGAGAAACTCGAGAGCATTGAACGGCAGTGGTCAGGGACAACAAGTGCCACAGAAAAATCAGGACTGAAATCTAAATGTGGGAGTGTGGGTGCCTGGGTGGTTTCAGTGGACTTGTGGGAGGAGTTGAAGAGGAAGTGAGGAAGTGAAGATGATATTTTCCAAAAATTTTGTGTGTGAGAGAGATGGGGCAGTAGCCACCAGTGGAAAGAAAGTGTTTTCGGTTTTTTTCCGTGAACATTTGTACATGAAGTGAAGCAGCGTGAAGTGCTATATCACAGCATTCGAGAGCTCAAGTCCTAGAGCCAGACTGTCCGAGTGCAAGTCCCAGGTCCACACAGAAGCTGCACAACCTCGCGTATGTTCCCTGCCTTCTCGTGATCCCATTCTGCTCACCTGTAAGGTGGAGATAACAGCAACACCAACCATATGGAGTTGTTGTGAGCATTAAGTAAGCTGTGAGAGCCACACTCAATAAGTACTGGCTGCTCCTGTTGTTGATATTCCTATTTGATAAAAGGAAAACACCATTCGAAGGAAGTTATTGAAGATACAAAAAAGGTAAGGAATCAGTGATAGAGCAAAGTTCCTGAGGAAGCCGAAGGAGACAGAGCAGAGCACTGAGGGAGAGCTTGGCCTTGGACGGGAGGGACCCGCCCCACCCCCTGCCGCGCTTCCACTGAGACAAAGTCAGAGGAAAGCACCGGCGGGCTTCAGATTCAGACATATTTGTCTTAGAGAAGCAGGGTATCAGAAGTTGAGAGAGCCTTTATTTTTCTCTGCGGAGTAGCAGACAAGGTCATCTGAGAAGGAAGAAGGAAGTGGTGAGATTGGGTGAGGGCTAGGGCCAGAAGCGTGGGCAAGGGCTGACATCGCTGCTATGGAGGGGGGTGGTTCTGGGGAGGGTCTGAGAGCCCCCAGACCACCAACACATGCATTTCCTTGGTGCTCTCACCACCCTGTGAAGGAGTGGTGATGGCTACTGTTTGGACTGCTCCATGGTTGAGACTTTGCTGAGAGGCTGTGACAGGAAGTTAAAGGGACAAGGACACAGAGAGGTAAAGTGGTAGACCAGGAAGTCCAGACTGGAAGAGGGGAGCATAAAGATAGGAGAGGAAATAAACAGAAACATCAAATGAACCGGGGTCTCAATGAGTAGGCACATTGAAATAAAGGAATGACAGATGGGAGAAAATGAGCCGATGGCCAGAGGAATCAAAAATATTAACAGTGTACTAATGGTTAATTTTATATGATAATTTGACTGGGCCACCAGATGTCTAGATAGCAGACAAAGCATTATTTCTGAGTGTGTCTATGAGGGTGTAGCATTGGAATTGGTGGACTCAGTAAAATAGGTTTCTTCTCCAGTGTAGATGGGCATCAGTCAATCCACTTATGGCCTGAATAGAACAAAAGGCAGAAGCAGGAGAGATCTTCCCTTTTTCTGCCTTGCTGTTTGAACTGAACATTTCATCTCATCTTCTCTTGCCCTCGGACTGGGACTTATACCATCAGTTCCCCTGGTTCTTAGGCTTTCAGAATCAGACTGAATTATAACACTGGCTTTACTGAAAGTCCCCAACTTGCAAACCATGGAACTTCTTATCCTCCACAATCACACGAGTCAATTCCTCATTTTACACACACACACACACACACACACACACACACACACACACACACACACACACACTAATACAGTGAGGTAGATTAGAGAGGGCCACAAATTCTTTGCTATTGCCCCCATTGACAAGTGGAGTCTAATATCCCTACATTTGAACCTGGGCTGTGCAGAATGATTAGCCTGACCAATAAAATGGGGCATACATGACAATTTGGGGCTACATAGGCTCGTCATGAGAAAGAAGCCTTATAGCTTCCACCCAGAACTCTTAAAGCCCTTACTCTTCAAGCTCTGAGCAGCTAAATAAGAAGTGCAGCTATTCTGAGGTCACCGATGCTGGAGAGATCACATGGAAAGGCCATAAGGAGACATCCTGGGATACAAGAAGAGAGAGATACCTGGCCAGCCCTCTGCTGTTCTAGGCACAGTTATTTGAACAATCCCAGCTGAGGCCCCAGATATCATGAAGCAGAGACAAGTTGTCCTGCTGAGTCCTGACAAACTTGTAGATTGATGAGCAAAACAAATGATTGCTGTTTGGGGTGGTTTATTATGCAGCACTAAATAACCAGAACGATTGGAGGTAAACTTTCGGAGGTGACTCGGTCTAAGCTTAAGATGAGAGCCAGGGAATGGCCATGATGACATGGGTGGCTGAAGAAGATGAATATGAAACTCACTGGTGTCCAAAGTGCCATGTGGGAAAAAGGACCCTCACTCAGGATGCAGAAGGAACCAGACCAGAGAGATGCAATAGAAACTTGTCAGAATGTGCAAACCCCTTAAGAGAATAGTTTTATTCTCAGGTGCCATAGAAATATCTATTTTTATTTGAACACAATAGGTATCTAACTGTGCAAACTGGTCCCAAGGAATATACTCAGAAACTATTTACAGTGTATGATGTTTCCCTAGGTGATCACTCTACAAACTCGAAATGATAAATTGCATTTCTTTAAAATGGTATTCTTAAACATAGATGTCTTATTACTCAACTGATCCACCACATCCCTCTCAACTCCCATGTATTGCCACATATAGTACTGTTTCTCTCTCGTGATGAAAAGCATTAAACAAGTTTGTTGAATGAGCATCAGCTATGTGCTAGTGCTAGGCTCTGTGTTCAATGCTGGTCTTAGATCTGTGTTAGTCAAATAATGCCCATCTTTTGGGATTGTAATGAAGGTGTTTATCAAGCACTTAATATAGCCCAGGCCCTGCACTATGCACTTTACAAGACTTATCTCATTTGAACAACAACAAGTAGGTAACATTTCAGTTAAGGTCAAAGAGAGACCACTGCAAATAAAGAAAGTGATTTGTCACAGAGATTTGATCTTATGCAATTGCAGAAGCTGATTGGCATAGCACCTGATGCTGGAGTGTGAAGTCCTCAGAGAAGGCAGTCAGAAAGGGAAGACAGATGTAAAATGGGGGAGAGCAAGACTAAGCCGGAACTCATGAGGATGGTCAGCATTTTTGTTTTTTGTTTTTTGTGGCTTTTTTCTGGTCTTGGTGGTAAGTGTCCTGCAGAAGCGAGGACCCTTCCTCCTGCCGCTAAACAGATCCACCTGGCACAAGAGTCAGAGAAGCATAAGGAAGACCCAGAGGAGGGGAGAGGTGTTGCAGACCTAGTCCCTACTTCCTGCCACCCAGGTAAACCAACAGGTGTGCGGACTACAAAGCTACTGCTGCTCTTGGGGCCCCACCCACTCTAACCAGAAGTGGACAGGAAAGAGAATTCTGGGAAATGTAGTTCTGTCTTGCCAAGTCAACAAATTACAAGTGGCCGCAGATACTATTCAGACAGTAATAATGGAGTACATACTATCATCACCCCAGTTTTAACAAAGGCAGAAACCCAGGCTCTGGTCGGATAGACTCCAATCTGTTGCCAAAGCCTGTGCTCTGAGCCATCACATGGCAGCATTCTTTGCCTCTGAAAGAAATGTCATAATGGTGGGCAAATAAATCACCTGGATTTTTATAGCCCTCATGTGGCCTATGCATGACCAATGTCATCTGTCAGCCACTATGGGTACAGGACCTAGGGTCCATGAGCTTTTTAGAGTCCTACAAAAGAAGCCTGATGATGAAAATATATTGGCTCCCAAATGCAAAAACTTAAATCAAAATTAATATGCACTTAATTATATGTCTTCAAATCTTTGATTCAACTACAACTTACTATGTGAAATTTTAAATAAAGTTTATGTCATGTAAGATTTATATGGATTAATGTGTTTAATATAATGTGAAATGACAGCTCAAACTAAGAGAACCCCGGGCCTACCAATTTTCTTCCAGACAGGAAAATTTGGGACGGCCTGATGTTGTTAAAACCTATTTCAGAAACTGCATTTGGGGCAGACACTGCGGTCTCTTCTTCCACGGTGCAGAATTGCAGACGTGGAGAGTAAAGGAAAAGCACTACCTGATATTCAGTAGGGATATATATAAAATGAATTGAAAATGGACAGCCTGAGTCCTGGCACATTGCCGACCTTGCTGATGTGTCAGGAACATTTTAAAGATATCCCTGCAGGTGGTGAATGAGAAAAGAAACCAGAAATATACAGATTAAATTTAGCAACAGATTGAATCGTGCTCACCAAGATGTCTGCCTCTCTGCCTGGTCTCTCTTTCCTCCCAGCTGAGACTACAGGACACCTAATCACAGAAGGCAGCCTTCTAGTGAATTCAATTAGCCACAGAGTGCCTTGCATGAGTTAATGGATAAGAGAAATGGAAACAAACATAACTTCTCCACAGAAATGGCCACAAGCAGTGTGAGAAGGATTCAGCACCGGGCCAGGCAACACTCATCCTTCTCTGGGGGCCAGATATTCCCACAAGTGCAGCAGCTCCACATCCCAGGTTGAGGGGAGATGGGAGCAGTTAGCTCTGAGACAGAACCAGACTCTTTGGTTGGCTTCCCACCTCTGTAGAACTTTAGCTTCATAAGAATTTATAAGCACTAGTGTCCTGATCTTTGTGGACAATCAGCATTTGCTCTGAGTACTTGAAATATTCTCAAACAGTGATAATGGATAGCTGTCACAGACTAAGCATTGGCCATGTGTCAGGCATGGTGCTAAAACAGGCCATCTTCCTTTACAACATTTGCTCCTAAGCATTATGATAAACTGGCCTTGTGTGACCTAGGACTGTTACCCCACCACCTACTAGGTGTTCATTGCTTCCCCAACACAATGGCACCCCACTTGAGTGTTAACTTCTGCATCAGAAAGGAACTTGGTACTTCCTCCTCCTCCCTTCCAGACTTCCGCATTCCAAGGCATAATGATATATGCCTGCCTGGCCTGTATCTCAGGTGTACCTGTTTCTAACTCTCTTACCTTGTCTAAAATGACTTGTGTCTCTTGAGACCTCAAACAGGGCTTACTTGTTCATCTCAAATTGAATTTAATTGAAATATGTTGAGAGGTAATATTGGTTAAGAGTGTGATCTTTGGAGCTGTATAGTTTTCGTTTGGATCCTTGCCTGATCAATGATGGTTTTATATGCATGCAGGTACTTAAAATCCCTGTTACCCTCAGTTTTCTCATCTTTAAAATGGCTATAATAATAGTGCCTCCCTCATAGGATGTTGTGAGGAATAACAAATTATATGGAAAATGCTTAGTACAATATGTGTCACATAATCAACACTCAATAAATATTAGCAATTTGACTTATAACCAGGTGCTGATAAATGTGCTAGGCAATGAATAAGACATTATCCCCAACCCTTAATAGCTTATAGTTCAATAGAGGAAGCAGCTATGAAAAAATGTAACAAGGTATGACAGGATAAGTATCAAGATAGAAGTCCAGATATACGGGGTTCACAAGCTTCTTTCCACTCCCATCAGGACTGTGGACCACAGGAAGGGCACGGCTGAGCCCGCCATGGTGGAGGAAATGGGAGGCCACCAGTGCCCCATTTCCTAACCAGCTCAGTGATGGCCTTAGTGATTCTGATGACGTGATATAGGAGATTATAACCCATTGCGTCTTTCAGCAAATATTTGTTAAACACAAATGTACAAGACCCTGTTGCAGGCAACACATAGTGCTTGAAATCTAGCCAGATTGCAACATTGAGTGTGCTGAGCATCAGAGAGTGGAGACGTTGGTGCCAAGAAGTTGAAAACTTCTGAAGCACATGAGACCAAAGTGGAGTAGGAGTTAGTTCAGAGAAGTATGATAGTCAAAAAAGGAGGCCTTATCCCACATTATAATCCATACTGTCCTATAAATGAAGATCTATAAGTAGATGCAGAACCCCTTAAGATGCAGACTGAGGATAGAATTCTAGCTCATTGTTAATAGTTTGGAAAAACTATTTTAGAACTAAAACCAACAGCTAAAATCCTAAAATATATTATTTTAATTTATAGCCTTTAATATGGATAAAGGAAATAGTAGATAGTTATAATCAATAAGAATTCATCTAGGCCAGGCATGCCAGTGGCTCATGCCTGTAATCCTAGCACTCTAGGAGGCCAAGGTGAGAGGATAGCTTGAGCTCAGGAGTTCAAACCAGCCTGAGCAAGAATGAGATCCCATCTCTACCAAAAATAGAAAAAAACCAGCCGAGCATTGTGGCACATGCCTTTAGTCCCAGCTACTCTATAGGCTGAGACAGGAGGATCGCTTGAGCCCAAGAGTTGGAGGTTGCAGTGAGCTTCTTAAAAAAAAAAAAAAAAAAAAAATGGAAGAATTCAGCTATAAACACAGTTGGGTATAATTCAAATCATTAATAAAAGTATAAAACATACATGTAGGCAGATATACATGCTATGTCTTGGATCTCTTCCTCTCTGCCCCTAGAATTCCTCCTATGGTTGGCAACGAACACTCTTATCTCATGAATTATCAAATCAGGCCATTATATTAATATATTCTCTCTGTATATAATGAATTGGTAAACTAAATAAAGCTGCCAGCTTGCTCTTCCTCCTAGACTGAATCCTTCTGTCCTGAACAGGCCGCTCTAATTTAAATTTCAGTCATGTCCTTCTGGCTATCTTTGCTGTCTCTCAAGAAATTCTGTCTGGGGCAGTCACATCCTCCCTCGCAGTCTGGAGGATTAATGGACCCATCACAGGATGGGTCAGAGGCAGCCTGGTGAGGAGGCTCTTCACGGTCCAGTCCCTGAGTTATTTAGATAGGGAGTGAGGAAGAGTTTAAACACGAAAACCTACAAATAATTTTGAGTTAGACAAAAATGGGAGTTGAATATACAAACGCATTCCCGCCCTTGGTTCTGTGAGGACAGGATGACAAGGTGCCCAGGAAAAGGACAGCACCCCCTGGCCACACAGGCTGGTGTTTAGGAAGATCAGGACCACAAGCAGGTACCAGGGCCACATGTCAACAGAGGCATTTGAGGCATTTGAGGCAGCAAGGACCCAAACAGACCTGAATTTGGAACCCAGTTTTGCCACTTAGCTGGGCATCCTTGGATAGGTCGTTTAGCCTCTCTGCCTGGGGTTTACATCTGAAAAGAAGAAAAGGACGATAGCTGCCTCCTAGGGTGGTGACAAAGATCATAAAGCATTCATTCCAGTCAGTGAGACCAGAAGCAAAAAGCCCAATTCAAACTATTTTAGCAAAAAAAAAGGAATGTATAGATCACCTAACAAGGAAATCCAAGGGAAAAACAGGCCTCGGGAACTCAGACGTTGTCAAGGCTCTGTTTTTTCCTGTGTGTTGGCCACATTCTGGCCTACAGCACGTGGCTTTCCTCCCTGCAGCACTGCCAGGAGATGAGGAGAAACAGCCACGTGCTGGTACTCTCCTAGCAGAGCAGGAGTCTGTCACCCAGCCTCTGCTGTAAGATTCCAGAGACAGACTCTGTTCCAGCTCGTGACCTCTGTGCTCGTTCTGGTCACAGCCACTGCATCCAGGGGTCTGGGGCACTAGGATGAGCTGGCCAAGCCTCCAGGACACCCTGAAGGTAGGGAGTGGGATTCCCCAACTCCTGTCAGCACAATCCATGAGGTACTTTAATCTCTTGATCTTTCTTCAGTTGAAAAGGGGAAGGATCATTACACTGACATAAGAAAAAAATACTGAGAAACGATATCCCCTTTGATACTTCAAACTACTCAAAATAAATGTGAAGACATTAATCTGAATGTCAGGATTTGTACTGTCAAGTAATCATCATCCAATAATCAAACAGATCAGGAAGATGCCTCTTATCTTGGGCCATTCTTTTATGCACATGTTTATTATTTCATTCGTTTACTCATTCATTATTTAGTAAGCACTTTCTATCTGCCAGGCACTATGCTAAGCACTTCCTGTGTCCTATATCATTTAGTCTTAGCAATGACATTATAAGGTATTGCTATTAACCCCATTGCATCCTTAGCAAACTGAGGCTAAGAGAGGTTAGTAGTTTGCCTAATATTTCACAGAAATAGACCTGAACACAATCAAAGTCAAACTCTATGCTCTCAATCTCTGGGCTACCACTTGGTAAAGCACAGGGAAAAGTGATGAATTTTGTCCAGGGGAAGCCTTCACAGTTGGAGAGGTGGCATCTGAATTCAGTCTCAAAGGATAAGTCAGAATTTTCCCAGCAGGAAATATGGGAGAGGGCATTTGAGGCAGAGAAAAGATGATATACAAAGACATGATATGTGCAGCAAATGCTGTTGTTCAATGTCTCAAGTCAAAGTCGGATGAATCCTACTAGCTGGAACTACTACAAGGGCCAGTCTGAATTCACAAAAGATCTGAACCATGTTCACTCAAACAAAAATAAATGCAGTTTTATTGAGCTTAATATGCTTAGTATGCAAACATACTGAATTTCTTAAAAGAAAAAAAATTTGAGTTTTTGTTTATTAGAGCAAACCTTTTTTGGCCCCATGGATGGACATCAGGAAATGGACCCCAACCATTCCTGAGCCACCTTAGTAGGCATTACACAACCTTTTCCTCTTTAAATTCTCCCACCTTTCCTAACCTAATTATTAGAAGATTGCTTTTAATGCATCTGTTAATCTGCTAATGAAGACCTAAATCAGTAAGATATCACTCATTTCAGATAATATAAATAAAGTTTTAATTTGCTTAAATGTTTTTAAATCAAAAATGACAATTATTGCCTCTGAAAAAATCAGAGGAAAGGTTTAAATAATTATGGGAAGTAGAATAGAAAGTACAATTGAATTTCCTTTCTCACGATAAATTGTTTCTACCCTATAGCTCAGTAAATGGGACTACCACTGATCCAGCTGATCAAGTAGGAAACTGAGGCAACATCATACTCCTCACACCCCTCATTGCTGCCACTCCTCTCCATGCAATCCCCAAGTTCTGTGACTGCTGTCACCTTGGCACCCTTGCCCCCACTCCTCCTCACCATTCTTTGTCACTGCATCAGCTCAGGACCCATCACCCCTGTCCTCCCTGCCTCTGGTCTTGCTGCCCTCCTCTCCATCCTCTGATGTGAGCTTTTTCATCCCCAGTCTGCCAAGTATCTCCCATCACTGGCAAGAGTGATTGGTCCAAGCAAGGCCAACCAGAACCCTTGCCCAGAACTATGACACAGATGCTAGGAATGAAACTCCATCTCATGCCTTCTGCCACGTGGGAAAGGCTGCTGCCTGAGGAAAGGCTGAGGCTGACATTCGAAGAGAAGGGAAGATAAGCAGAGATGAGCACTGGAGGGTCCTGGCAATGTCAGTTCTTTGGTTTTCAGCTATGAGCGAATTCCTTACAATTACCACTGTATCTTCATCAACTATAGAAGCCAGTAAGTAACTTATATTCTTGTGCTTAAAAACAAAACAAACGAAAAAATAGGTTGTGTCCGTCCCTGGATCTTCACAACTCCCTACCACCTCGAAGGTGAAATCCAGGCTTGCGAACCTGGCACTCGCAGTACGCCTCTGCCTCCCATCCCCGCCGCGTCTCCCCACGCTCCCTGACCACGCTCAGGGTTCAAAGCCATGTTCATACTGAGCTGTGTTTGGTTGTGGATGATATTGTTGTGATTGTTGTTGTCCACAATGGAGTGTCACCACACTCTCTTTTGTGCTAGACCTCTCTGCTGCACATAACCAGGCTTTGATCTGCTGAGCTAAATTCTATCGATTCCTCTTCTCTGTGCACACTTAGCTTCTAAACACAACTCTGCTATCACAAAATAAACACGCTGTTTTATAAGTCTATGTTTACTTTTCCGCCTTCTCCTACTCAACAAGAGCAGGGAAGCACTGTGTCTTTCTTTTCCATAACTAACACAGCACCTGGAACACACAGCAGGTAGTCAATAATGTTTGCTGAATGAATAATTGAATGAATCCTCTGAGACACTTCAGTTTGAATATTTGGAAATTAAATTGTACAGCCTTGTTTTAGAAAATCCCGTAACTTGTGCAAAGCAGGAATGTTACCCCTAATATTATTGAAGAATGTGATATATACATATTCAACTCAGAGTTAAATTTTCTTGTGTTTGAGCTGATTCTCTTAAAGTGGTTAATATTAGCTTTTAATTACATCCTGCCATCCAAATAGTACTTTAAGACACGCAAGGAAAGAAACCCCTCTGTATATCAAGAGAGGTAAAATCAATTCAATAATTCTATTTAATTTAGCATTTTTCTGCTCTAATAGTCAAATTGCTAAAGGAGATGTCATTTCCATAAGCTCCTCAACCGGAGAATGCTGAGCAGTTACTTGAATACCATTTAAGGGCTTCCTGTTTCAAGAGGCTGGGGAGGTTCAAATAATTCCAAAGGCTGGTTCCCTGACACCTTCCCAGAGGTTCTCTGCATTCTCCAATTCCCTTTCCCAAAAGCAGTAGAATAGGCGTTGGGGGCTTTTTCATCCTGGCTCCTCTCACACCCAGGCACCGCGCACCCACCTCCTCACCTCCAATTTAAATGGTATCCTCCTTCCAAATCTCGTGCCACAAGATTTACCTGGCATCAATCTGAATTTACCAAAACGTCTTCACTGTGACACCTAAAAGCATGATTTTCGGGGTATTTAACCCAGCTTGAACCTCAGTGAAATGAATGGGCCCTTTTGTTTCACCTCCCTGAACTGCAGGAGCAAGAGACCTGAACTTGCAGGCAGGGAAACCTATGTACAAATGTTAGGTTTGCTGAGAGGCCATGCAGATTACAGCGCCTTTCTGGGTCTTCGTTTCTTTACCTGTGGAGTGGAGACAATATTGCCCACCTTACGGACTGCGGAGAAGATTTAATGGTCTAACATGTGAAAGGTCAATCGCTGTTAAAATCACCATTTACAGCCATGGCATGTGGTACTAAAAAAGCTATCTGATAGTCAGTCACACTGCAGAGGACATCTGATAGACACACTCGATTCTCCTTGGACCACATGCCTCTCCCAGTGACTGTCAAGCAGCCTGTGCATGCAAAACAACGAGTAAAGGTTTTTGGAAACACAAACTCTGGGTGCTGCTGAATCAGACTCTCTCAAGGTAAGATTTGTCAAACACAGGCATGTATTAGCCACTCATCCATTGATGCTAATAGGTAGCCAGTTTTGAGAAGCACCAAACAAATGAAAACAGAAACACGTCTCCAGCTAACCAGATGAGCAGACAGAGGAATCCTCCATAGCCGCAAATTCCCAGCCCACAGTAATAGGAAAGCAATTGAGGAGGGAAAGGGGCAGGCAGCTGGTGAGGCAGCTCAGCCAGACACACCAGAATAAAGGAGAAAAATTCTTGCCTTTCCACCTTTCTGATTAAGAGCAATCACCCCAGCCTGGGACATGATCAAAAAGACAAATGTGTTTGGTGCATGCACCCAAGGGCTGGCTATATTCCAAACCTCAGAATCAACTTGGAAAGGGGGCGAATGGGGTATGGAGGTGAGTATCAGGCTACTATGGCCTTGCTTGCTTCCGCCTGCGGAGCTCTACCACAGGCCGTGTGCTAAGCCTTTTACGCATACCCTCTCTTCGACTCTTCACAACAGCCCTACAAGGGAAGCATTATTATCCCCATTTTACAGAAGAGGAAACTGAGACATGAAGAGTTTGAATGGCTTTGCTAGTATGCGGCAAAGCGGGACTTGAACAGAGTTCTGCCTAACTTCGAGCTCTGTCCTGAGAGTTTGCGGACTGTATGGCATTATTTCAACTCTATGAGCCTCCATTTGTTCATCTACGATAATGGAAATTTTACTGTTGTGAAGAGTGAGACTAAGGATTCAGGAAGGACACAAGGCCAACAATAAGAGGCAGCTAGTGTTGTTATTTAATATTGCTTAAGGATCCCTCTGGAATTGTACCGTAAGGGGCCGTGGTCCGAGGAGTGGGCATTTTCAGATATTTGAAAATCAAATTTAACTCTTTAATATGATGATCTGGTTGAGATTTATTGGTTACTTATTGATAACATACTTTGTTGTTCCCTTCTTTGTGTGTGTGTGTTTTCTTTTTAGTAACTCTTGGAAAAATGATTAAAAATGTGTTCCTAAGTGGAAAAGGCCTTCAAATTAGAGAGGGAATAAATTATTTAAAATTGAAAATGTAAGCAACCTTGCGATGTAATGGTCATACAAAAACAGCACAGTGTCCCAGTAGAAACGTGATGCTGGACCTCCGCTCACACGGCGGCACACACACATCCCTCCTCCTTCCGTCCCCCTCTGCCCTCACCCCACGTGGTGCCGTAGCACTCCCTGGGATTATAGACCACGGTGTCCCCTTTAGGGCAGAGAACAATATCTACACTAACTAGTTCCTTCAAGAAGGCAAACAACTCATTTGGTTTGCCTTGTATTACACAATTTTCCAACATCTCCAACTTGGGTTTTGCAATTTAACCATTTAAAGCCACTTATTTGAGTCTAAAACAGCATGTAGCACCCGGAATTGCTGCAAGTGCTGTGAATGCTACGTGTGTTTGTAAACTGTGAGGAGCCAAACACATGTTGGTCATGTCACTGCTGTGTGTAGAGACTACCCCAAGCCACATCCGAAATAAGCGACAGAGCTGAGATTGGAGCCAGCACCTCCAGCTGTGGAGCACCCTGGCTTAATCACTATGCATTGCTGCTCTTTGAGAAGAGAGCTCAGCAAACATAGATTTCAGTTTTGGAAAAAACAAAGACATTTGCAGACTCAAACATACACATTTTACAGATCATGAAGATATGAGACACACAGAAATTCCAAACTACATCTACAACCCTGAGTAGGGAAAAGAGCCCAGAGAGTTGGAATTCCAGGTCTGCCACCTGAGAGCTGTGCAGCATTGGGCATATCACTGAGCTTCTCTGAGCAACAATTTGTTGTTTAAATGGATGCTCCCTTGGAAGTCCTGGAAAGGTGGTATGCCACTGTAAGTCTGTTGCCAGAGTTAAAGATGTTGTACGTACATATCCAATGAGGGTATCACAAAGTATATGCTCAGTAAATGGTAAAATTGATATTTTTAATATTCTAGCTCATCCCTCTATGTCTTTGCACACGTTTTCCTGTTGCCTCCTGTGCCTCACAAACTCCCTCATCCTTTAAGACAGCAAGTTGGTCTGCTCTGCAAAAACTCTTCTGTCCCTCTCTCCTGCTCTATTTTCTGGCAGAAGTTGTCATTCCTACCTTGGAGCCATTATAGCATCTGAAGGCAGCAGCAGAGCTCAATAAGAGATGGGGAAGGGGAACATGGCTCTGGGATAGGAGAGCAAATGCACAATCATTCATTCAATATCCATTGAGCATCTGCCATATGCAGACACAGTACCAGGCACTGAGGAAACAACTGAATACACTTCGCAAAACATTTTATCATCCTGTGTTATTAAGAAAGAGAAAGCCTGGTCCTACACTACATAGACCCTTTTCACCACTGTTTCAGTGAGTAGTTTGCAATCAGTCAAGGAAATGGTGCTTGAATTCTGGATGGCCCATTTCTGTCTGTCTCTTCCCTATGTGAGTAAGAAAGACTCTTAGCATGACAGGGCCATTTATTAAGAGCAAGATGTCGATACTCCTTTCTGCGATAAAGCAGCTAGAGTCCACTTTGGGCCCATTCTGGGATCATGATATCCTACTTCTTCGAAGCTCAGCACAAAGAATTACATCAACAAAGCTATTTATCTAAGAGAAGAGGAAGTCTCCTGTAAGTCCCTCATTTGGATATCTTCATTTTTTAACACCTGCTTTCTTCTTTATCTCCTTGATTTGGTGTTTGTCTTACTAGTTCATAGACATTGCTATTTCTATAAATACTGAATTCATTTGCTAGAATTTCATGGTGTTTTAATAATAATGTCTTATCACTAGGTAGCTCTTTCACTATTGATAAAGCCCTTTCATTTGCATGACCTGGTTCCCAAACAAAATGGCCTCTCAGTTAATGTTTCTTGATTTCTTCACTGCATTTGACAATCCTAGTAACCTTTAAAATCCCTTCTATCTTAGAACCTCTAAGTAGTTCCTGATCTTGAGTTCCAGGGCTAATTCCATCCACCTACTGGCCAACCTAGTGTATCAGTCAGCTTTTCCTAGATAACGCTGTGTTAACAAACAATCCTACTATTTCAGTGGCTTATAACGAAAGTTTATTTCTCAATCATATTACATTTTTTCTGCAGGCTGACTGTAGCTCTACTCCATATGTCTTGTCTTTCTTGAATCCAGACTGAAGGAAAACACCTATCTGGGACATCTCCTTGCATTGTGGAGAAAGGAGCAATGACAGAACCATGCAATGTCTTAATGATTCTGCTTAGCATACATGCCTTCTACTCACATTTTATGGGCCAAAGTAAATCAAAGTATGGCCTAATGACAATAGGACATGGAAGTATAACCTTCTCACAAGAAAGGCAGCAAATAATTGAAAACAGTAGTACGATCTACTCTACTTGGAATGCCTTGCTGATATTCATGGGTGAGAAGTTCATGGTGTTAGCTGAAGGAAATACTCCATTTTCTTTCCTACATATGTCCTCAGCACCACAAATTATGTCCTTCACCATATATCCCCCATCTCAGAAGCCCACTCGATCCTGTGACTTGGTCTTTTCCCTCCCTTATAGAATCTGGGAGTGATGATCTAGAAATAGAATTAATGATCACTGGTATCTGCAAGGGTTCCCTAAAAGCTAATCATGGCAGAAGTCCCTTATTTGTTTTGTGAAGACTTATTGGGTTGAAAGAACAGGATAAAATTTTGTAGCATTTTGGAGCTAGAAGGAATTAGAAGGGATTTTTTAAACTTATCTTGACTTAAATTTGTAAACTTAAAAAAGCAAAAGCAAACCCTGAAGCCCAGAGAGGTATATTTATTTCCCAGTGCTCACAAGGCTAGAGAATGATAAGGGAAAGACCACAAAACAGATTTTTTTAAAAAAATAAAGGCCATTTTCATCACGCCAAGATACCTAACCTATCACAGAAAAACTCCATCAAAGGCTTTGCCTTCATCTCTCGTAATATGCTGTGAAGCAGATAGGGAAATGTGATCCAGATGATAGTGCACTTGAGTGGACTTGTGCCTTGTGGAAAGAACATACCCATGAGTACTGACTAACGCACCCATACCCATTCCAAGGAGGTCTCTAGGAGCATGCTATTGGAATATTCTCTAGGTCTTAGCCAACATTTTTTAGTAATTTCTATGTCGAGAACATAAAGATCATACTGTGATAGTCACTGGTCCCATTCATGAAATACCCTTGAACACATGATAGAATTAAGATTTCTGACCTCCATGTGGTTGGTGAGGACATGAAACTAATTCCAGCTAATCAGCAAAAGTGATGTGCATTATTACTTACAAGGTGAAGCACTACCTGCTGGTGTGAAAACTTCCAGAGTCGTCTTCCTTTTGCCATGTTGACCAGCAATGTTGGAGATGAAGGTTTCACTAGGCCTGGCTCCTGGAGTGAGGAGACAAGGAGAGAGTCCCAGCCAGTCCACAATGGACATGTAACACAAGCCAGAAACAATCCTTTAGATTTTGTTAGCCACTGGGATTTAGGACTTGTTTATCTTTCAACATAGCTGAGCCTATTCTGGCTGACTCTCACACTAACAAAATCTATTAATATGAAATGAAGTTGAGAGAGATAATCAATATAGTGGATGACCAATTCAGCTTGGAAAAGCATTGTAATAGGTTGGTATGAGGAGATAAATGTGTCTAACAAGATAGAATTTAACAGTGCAAATGTAATTTCCTATACTTAAATTTCAGAAATCAATAGCAATTCATAAGGGGAAAGGTTTGTGACCTATAAGCTCAATGGGAATCAATATTGTACTTTGGCTGCCAAAAATTTCAAATTCATGGGTAGTCTGTATTCAAAAAAAGTGTAGTATTTAGAGATCAAGGAAATTGAATAGTTCTGTGTGCCATAGAGAACACACCAAAAGCACCAGGCTTCAGTGAATGAGAGTGCAGCCAATGCAGAATGACGAAGATGCTGAGGGGACTTGAAACTATGCCAGATAAGGAGTTGCTAAAGGACCCAAGATGGGTAGCCTAAAGAGGAAGAGACTCAGGAGGGACATCATCCCTTTCTTTGAATACCTGGAGAGCTATAGTAAGTGAGAAAGTTCTATTCTGTTTTGCACCAAGGCCCATAACAAGGAATAACAGGGAAAAGCTGTAGGCCCTGGGAGGCCTCCCTAACATCCACAGAAATGTATCTCTTGGGCCCATAGATAAGCTTGGCCTTTGTTGAAATGAAGATCACACTGAATTTGTCTATATGAGGATGTCAGAAAACTATGAAGTTCTTCAAGAACAGGAGAGTACATTATTTATCCATATTCAGTCCACATTCAGTGTTTACAGAATGGAGGTCAATCAGAAGGAATGTTCAAACAAGTAAAATCACACAGTGTTGGGAACAGCACAAATGCCCACATTTTTGGGAATCCATCTAGTGAGGCAAGGGTTAGAAGAGATGACCTTCTAACAGTTGTTCCAACTCTGATTCCGGCCTTCTACAATTCAGCCAAGTCTTCCCTGCAGTATGGCATTTAAAGCCCACCTCCAACTCATGTGCTCTTAACACATGGATAATTTGAGCTGTCTCTTCATTCTGTTTCCAAATTCATATTTAGTGTACAGTCACTTACAGAGGACTGCAGCCTTCCCAAGTCATTTGTAATGGGCCAAGAGATTAAAACAAACAGCCAGAAAAAAAGAGGCAACGTTGTGCAGATCAGTGCATAGTTGGCCCATCTCAAAAGAACAGGGTGAAAGTGTTGTGGAGGAAAGAAAATTTTCAGTTCATAGTCAAACAGAGTAGCAATAGAATCCTAGAATCAGAAAATATTTTTGGATCAGCCAAGTTTTGGCACCTCAAATTGAATCAGCTGGAACTCTATTTCAAATTCAAGATTTGCCTTTTAATGTAAAATCTTCAGAGAGAAATTTAGTTATCAGAGGAAACAGTTCTATTTTAGTATCATATTTTAGATTGTTGTAAAGTGACATATAGTTGAAAATACCTCAGGCATAACAGGATAAAATCATTTTAATAAAATGTCCATCTGGGATTCTGATTTAAAATAATGGATTGAAACCATATGTTTGCCATTGTTTTCTGTGGACCTTTCTAAAATGATATTACAAGAATTCAAAAAGTATACAGGACAATAAATGGGAAAGAGATAAGAACAAGAGATAACTGTCAACAAATTTTTGAAAGATGGAGAGTATCAAAAGGTATAAGTGGACCCAAGAAAGCTGAACACTAAGTACTACAGAAAGGGGACCAAAAAGACATGACCCACTCATGCCACACAGTTAAGAGAGGCTGGCGCATAGAGGAGCCAGTTTCCACCACGTGTGAGTGTGAGGAGAGTGGGTCGTTGAAAGTCTCTTTAACAAGCAGTTAGAATCCCAAGTCCTCACCTTCGTTCTTTGAAACCAGACAACTACCTCTCCCACTCAGGCAGAAACTAGAGGATTACTATATGAGAAACTGACATGGAGCAGCTCCTAATTTGGGGTTACTAGGTATTGTAGAAAAGCACTATACTGAAAACATGGGAATTAAGTGAAAGTCTACATATTGAAATGTGAGATTCCCCATTCTGCTAGTATCACCTGGCTCTGGAAATGCTGTCAGCCAAGTATGTTCTTCCCGGGCATGAAATCTAGTTTCCCGGAGGAACCAAATGGTCTATCAGCATAGATGTTTGAGACTCTCCCAACAGAAAGTCCTGGTTCCCACCAAATTAATCCACAATGAAATTCATGCACCAGTTGTGAAAACCCTCCCATGCATACTTAGGACTTCCAATCACCTATTTAAGATGTCACTCTTAACCATAAACAGATAGCTAAGGATCATGAGAAACTTGTATAAAGTCTTCGCCATGAAAGACAGAGATCAAAATAAACATTTTTTAAAAGTATCTCAGCTCAGAGGAAACAGAGAAAAATACAGGAAAAAAATTTAGAAAACTGTAATTGATATCCTTATATATCCAGATAAAAACAGGATAAAATTTTATAAAAGAAGATTTGCAGTTTGCAACAGAACATTTATGAAAAAAGATAGAACTCTTGTAAATTAAAAATACAATAGCAGAAATACAAATTCAATAGAATGGTTAAAAAAAGGAAGTTGAGGATACCGTTCAATTCCATAATTCCACTGCTGGGTATCTACCCAAAGGAAAAGGTGTCATTTTATGTAAAAGACACCTGCACACTTGAATGTTTATCACAGCATAATTCACCATTGCAAAGATGTGGAATCAACCTAAGTGCCCATCAACTCATGAGTGGATAAAGAAAATGTGGTATGTATATATATACCATGGAGTACTACTCAGCCATAAAAAGGAATGATGTCTTTTGCAGCAACTTGAATGGAACTGAAGACCATTATCCTAAGTCAAGTATCTCAGGAGTAGAAAAACAAACACCGCATGTGCTCTGTAATAATTGTGAGCTAAACAATGGGCCCACATGGGCACACGGAGTTGTAAAGGACATTTTAATCCACAAAAGGAGGACGGGGGTGAAGGATAAAAACTTTTTCTGTTGAGTACAATGAACGCTTATTATGGTGACAGGCACCCTAAAAGCCCTGAATTAAGCATTATACAAGGTATCCATGTAACAAAAACATTTGTACTCCCTTAATATTTTGAAACTTGAGAAAGATACTGGGGACAAGCGGGGCCTGAACTTCAGTGCTGATGACTTAAGGCTGCCTCATTCCTCTCAGAACACCCACCTTCACCTTTCCACTCCCCAAGGTTCCAGGCCCCCGCTGCAGTGGAAGAGTGTTCTAGGAACACTGCTCTTCTTTCTCGGCATTTATTCACTTGGTCACCAAATCTTTACATGTGTCTGCTCTGGTGAGGCAATGTGCTGGTATTGTGTGTACAATGCTGAGAAGATAAACGTGGTCCCTCACGAAAGTGCTGGGTCAGAAGAACCCTCTCATATACACCAACATATATCCCATATCACAACCATGGCCTGCCTGACAAATCTCAGCTCTAACATTAAGAATCATTCAAAACAGAATGAGCTGGTGCTTGGGGACAAAAAGTTCTCATCATTGAAGGTGTTCAAGTATAAGTTGATTGATCACAGGTAGAGGGTTCAAGCTTCAAGTGTGATTTTACATGGAAAGGCTCTAAGATTCCTGCCCTTTTCCCACTTCCAATGCTGATGAAATCCTACCCCTCCATCGGGAGCCGGTTTAAATGTCCTGCCTCAGTCACCTTACCTGATACCTCTCAGCAGTGCTTGTTGTCCACTCTCTGAGCTGCTGTGGCACACAGGGCTGTTCACTGTTGTCCTTATGCTGTTTCCTGGGGGTTCTTGGCCCACAATGTTTCATTTATGAACTTAGTTCCTCACTAAAGAGAGGACAATCTTTTTTTTCTTTTATCAGTGAAGGCCTAGTGCATTGTAGGTATTTAGCCTGTGTTTCGTGGAGGAATAAAGCCAATTTTACTCCTCTCTATTCTCCAACTAGACCATCCTGAACAGTCTGTTCACGTGCCCTCAAACGTACCAAGGTCAATTCCACTTTCTAACCTTGCTTTTCACTGTTGCCCCTGCCTGGAATGCCTTCACCTTTCATTATTTCAACAAATAATTTTTGAATGTCTACTGTATGCCAGACACTGATGCCAAGCACAGGCAAAATATTTCCCCCCTCCCATAGAGTGTATGGTTTAGAGAGGAAGCAAGTAAGTGTACAGATAATTATAAATTGTCATGATGAGTGTGATGTGCTAAGTAAGCACAGGGCACTGTGGGAGCCCAGAGGTACCGCAGTCCTGTCTCCTAGAGTTGGAAAACCCTCACTGGAGGAAGTGGCATTGTTGCTAAATCTTGAAGGCACAGTAAGGGTCAGCCAGGTCAAGGAAGTGGAAGAAGAGTCTTGGGTACGTGCCCTTCCCGTGACCCCTCCTACCCTTCCCACCTCAAAGCCAACGTCCTTCAGGAAGCCAAGTCCCAGCCTCCCCAGCCACTTCAGCCCTCTCCATGGATAGCACTCTCTCCATGGTACTCCTACATCCAGGAAGGAATTGATGCTGTTGGCCGTCTGAGAATTCTCCAAGAAAGCTTGCTGAAAACAAAACAAAAACAAAAACAAAACACAGATTTCCAAGTCTATCCCCATACATGCTAATTCAATAGAGACCTGTACTTTCTATGGGCTCCCCAGGTGAATCCCATGTCCCACCAAGTTTGGGACTCACTACCACATACAATTCCTTTTAGGATATCCCACATCGAGCTATGTTTATTTTCTAATGAGATGTTAATGCCATTTTCTCACCTCTGTTGGAATCTTCTTGATCTTGAAGCTGACATCAATTTTCTGTCATATGCACTGTCAACCCTGTTTCTAGCACAATGCTGTCATCCAAATAACTCAGTAAATATTTTAAGTCAGTGAAAAAGAGATATGCATGAGACTCAGAAAAAAACCAGAAAAGGATAGACATTTGGCCTTCAAGACTAAAATTCATACTATGTCATTGAATAATTCTGATGTATGACATTTGTATAGTACTTTACAATTTACAAACTTTCTTCCCAAATGTTATTGCAGTTGATCCAACCACTCCATGGGTGGATAGGCAGGGCTATTATTACTATTATAATCACTACCATTTATAAATTAGCAAACACAATTAGTTAACCTAATTAGCAAACTGAGGCTCTGAAATATTAAGAGACTTGTCCAAGTTCAAGAGCAGATTAAAGCCAAGTGTTAAAAATGTCAAAAGGCTCCCTCTCATTTTTTCCCCACCCTGCCATTTTTTCAGAGGATTTTTTAAAGTAAAGTAAATGTATTGTTTTTTTAGTTTAGATAGAAGGCAAAAATATTCGGGGTGGAAAGAAATCTCATGTGAGAAATATACTTGTCTGTGAGCTAGCCAGTGATGAATTTGTGGGTACCAGGGGATCATTCCAGACTGGCCACAGGAAGATAAATGTTTTCATTTGGCAGGAAAAAAAAGGATGATGATGCCAAATAAAGGCCCAGGAGTTTCCAGAAGATTTTGTCATTGCCTTCTGTGACATGATATCTGCAGTGATTAATGGAAACTTTTTGCACAATGATATTTAATCTCTGAGTTTGGGGAGTTAAATTTAAACATTTAAGCAGGGGACAAAATTTCTCATCCAAAATGAGATCTCGGGCCACAGGCCCTGGTTCACAAAGCATGTGCAAATGGGAGAAATTTAGACAGCACAGCAAGTTTACAGGGGAATGTGGACACCCACACCTCAATTTACTCAACCGCTAATTCTGGTAGGCCTTTTTCTCGGAAAGCATGGGGCCAATTTGTCAACTCTTTATACAATATTTTCACCCTGAAAGATGATGTAATCATAGATTGGATGGTTCCAAACTGAGCTTTTCCATTATGTGGGGACATAGGCTAAGAAAGGGATACTTTCATGTATCAACAAGGTTGTTCAATCATTTTCACATAAAAGAAAGGTAGGCTGGGCACAGTGGCTCACGCCTAGCACTTAGGAATGCTAAGGCAGGAGGATCACTTGAGACCAGCCTGAGCAACATAGCAAGACCCCATGTCTACAAAAAATATAAAAATTAGCTGGGCACAGTGGTGCGTGCCTGTAGTGCCAGCTACTTGGGAGGCTGAGGCAGGAGGATTGCTTGAGCCCAGGTGTTTGAGGTTGCAGTGAGCTACGATGATGTCACTGTACTCTAGCCTGGGTGACCGAGTAGGACCCTGTCTCAAACAAACAAAAAAGAAATATAATACCGCTTGGGAACTGTGAGTCTGTCAGAGTTTGGGAGACTCCAAATTTCAGTTGAGTTAGCAAATATAAATACTTTAAGCACTGAGGGCCTCTTCCCTTCTCCTTCAAGATTTCAGCAAACATAAATCAGAGTCTCTAACCCTTTGCATTCACAATAGAAGTACACCATCTACAAAGCCATACAGGCTGGTCCCTGAGACCATCCTCAATTCTTCCCTTCTCCTCAGCATCAACTGAGCAGTAAATTGAGTCAGCCAGCCTCCCTCTCTTCATTCTCATGCTATAGCCCTAGTTTTCACTTCAGCTCTTTTTTTTTTTTTTTTTTTTGGCAGGGGTTGGGGAGATGATAGTGATGACCATTGTAACCACCTCCTCAATGTTTTCTCTCTGTTTCTTCCTCTAACCTCTTGCCTGAGTCATCCTTCTAAGCAGATATGAACAAGACACTTCTCTGCTTAAGATCCATCAAGAGCTCTCAGTCATTTCAAGAGAACCCGAGTTGCTTGACTGCCTTTAAAGCCTTCCTAGTCTGAGCCAGCCTCCCTGTCCTGCTCTGCCTGACATTTGCCTTCCTGCCTGCTCCTTCAGCACTCCCTGGGCCTCCAGGCCTGTGAGACACCCACCTGCCGCTGTCCACAGCACACTCATCTGGGCTCCAGGTCTTTGCTCCTCATGCATATCCCCTGACCCGGCAGTTGGTACCACCTGGGATACAGCTGGGGCACACCTCCCAGCCTCCTTTGTAGTAGGGTGAGGGAGGGCACATACTGAGTTCTGGTTTTAGGAATGTGGTTCAGTAGCAACGTGTGCTATTTCCAGGACGGGTTCATAAAAACCTTCTATGTGATTCTACATGCTTTTTCCCCCTGACCCAATGATTGTGAAAACCAGATATTGATAAATTTAAGTGCATAAAAGTTTAGAGAAAGAGATTTTAAGAAACATGATTATGTTCGCTGCATTTGAGCGACACAAATAAATAGCTCAGGCTGTTTTGATTACTGGACTGTGATTCTTTATATGCTATACTATACCACTGTGAGTTTGGACCATATGCATAACAGTTCCAAAAGGATTATAAATCATGCAAGAAACCTTTAGTGAAAAACTTGTATGTATCAGGCACTAGGCTTGGGGCTGGAGAAACAAAATTGAACGTGACACAGGCCCTGCCATCAAGATGCTCAAACACTGGTGGGAAGGACAAAGAAGTAAACTAAATGCAACAGAGGGAGGCACGTGCCCTCATAAAAATGGGAGGCAGAGAGAAGGGAACCCAGGCTCCGTCCTAGCAAAAAGTTTTAGGGAGTATAATGTAAGATGAGAGAGAAAAATAAGGTAGATAGAAAGCCTCCCTAAAGTAAGTCATGAAGAAAAGTAAGTATTGGCCTGGAAAAAAGGGAGAAGTAGAAATAGACAACAAAGGGAACAGAACCCAGACCAAGAGGAAGGATGGTGCATCATGGAATCTGCAAGTACAGGAGAGGCTCTTCCGCAGTCCTTTGTGTAACCAACAAGTTGCCCTTCACATCCTTCAAGTGGTACCCTTTATTCCCTGTAGAAACATACGTCCTGATACCCATGACATCCAGGTGCCCATAGCTTGTAGGCTACTCTCCAGTGTCAAAGATGAACAAAGCCAGACACTAGGTAAAGTGATAAAGACTGATTAAAATCAGTAATAACAATTGCAACAGGGCAAATAGTCCAGCATGAACTGACCTCAACTTTGCTTTGTACAGACGTGACTGATCATTTTAGAGGGAGAATGAGGTAATAGGGAGGGGATGAGCAGGAGCTGAGTAGAGGCAGGAAAGAAAAAAAATTACAAAGGGTGCACCAATATAAATGCAGTTAGGCCAGCTGTGGTTGCTGGTTGGCCATTATCAAAGTCAGGATTCTCTCTTCCCATGGAGATGGGGAGACAGAAGCCCTATCCCCAGGTGTTGGCTGGAACAAACAGTAAACTTTTGGGGCACCCTCGAGTTTTCTTCGGCAGGCACTTTAAGGGTCATCTTAGGGATGTGTCCTTGAGCTGGTAGAAACTATGTTAGTGTTTGCTCAAGTCTGTATAGACTGAGGTGAGGCCTACTCAAAAAAAGAGCTCAGAGGAGCCTGGCTAGAGTTTGATCAGGAAGTGTCTTTGTCACTAGTCTGCCTGCTCATAATGTGTCCCCTGCATAAGCTGTGGAAGACACAACAGACTGTGAAAGCTGAAGGGACCTTAATCATTATCACACCAACCCTATTGTTTTGCAGGTAGGGAAGCCCCCATGCCTTATGACTTGCTGAGCCCTTGTCCAACCTGTGGATCTCAGCTTGGACATTGCCACTTCCTTCAGAAAGCCCTCCCTGTCACCCTCTGAGTTAGGATGGGCTCTCCTCATGTGCATGCCCATAGTCCCTGCACTGGCCCTACCGCTCTGCCTTTTGTCTGCCTGCTGACCCTCCATTACACTTGAAGTTCCTCAAGGGCAGAGCTCTTGGTCCTGCTCACACCTGCAGCCCTAGCACCTAGGACAACAGCTTGAAAGGCACTTGAAAGGCATTCAACACTAGCTCAATGACTGGGCAACAGCCTGCCCAAGTCACCTAAGGGAGCTGGGACTTGGGACCCAATGGATAAGCCTGAGTCATGGCCTACATTTCTAGCCAACCTTGGGGCTCCTGGTTCCCTCCTTCACACAGAAAAGTCCTCACAGGATCTTCCATCTGCCCAGAGATGCCAAGGTGTACCACACAGGCTTTTCCTAGGGTGATGGCCCCTTTCCCACATCTCTATCCCTACATACCCCATCCCCAGAATACTCTACATCTGTATCTCACAGAGAATAGTCCAAGTGAGAGGGTTCCAACAACTGATAACAAAAACATTGCCCGCCACAAATATGTCTGTGAAAACAGAAAAGTTGTGGAGATATGATATGATGCCTTCATATCAATCCCTAACTATGCTCGGTTCTTCCATCTCTACTGTCTTTCATGACCTTGAAAGTTTTGAAGTTATTTTGTACAATGTCCCTCAGTTCATGTATGCCTGATGTTTCCTCATGAATGGATTCAGAATGTACCTTTTTTTTTTTCCAGGAATACCAGAGAAGCGAAGTTTATGCTTCTCAGTAGATCATTTCAGAAAATACATAGCATTGGCAGTTGTGTGCCTTTTTATGCTTATCATAGTGTGTATGTTTTCACGTCTCTTCAGCCAGGTCAAGATGACAGGTTTCATCCCAAAGGGCAGCTCCAGCACAGTGTTGTGGCTGCCCAGAGCAATGAACAGGACCACGGGGCCCTGTCAACATTTGGTGGGGGAAGAGTCCAGTGCTGTCTGCCTTAAGCACAGGTCACAAGAAAGGAGGCACCAACACTATGAATGTGCTATCCCTACTTGAGTTCAGTCAGCCTTGATAAGAAACCTGAGGGACAGACAGGTTGGGAGTCCATATTCACCCTTCACATGCTGGAGTTGAGGAAGACAAAGGCAGAGAGCTACATGGGGCTGGTACATTTAAAGTGGGTAGAAAGTAGTGACCAATTTACGCACTTGACAAAGAGTGTACTCTGAGTAAGGGAACGTTTTGAATTTCACTTCACATTCACCACAGCCTTTCCTCACAGGTGAATTTCATGAATAAAGATAAATGACCTTCCATATCCTTGTTATGAATAAGAAAGAAATTTCCTTCCATTTCAAGGAAATGTATGATTTTAATTAAAATAGGAAAATTTAAGTAAGTTGCTAAGAAACAAGACCCCATCTGTGGCCTTAGGAGCTTGTGCCAATAACATCTGGTTATAGATGGGTTTCCTTGGAAACAATCCCTAAGCATTCTTAAGGATTAACACTGAGCAAGAATAAAGTCTTCTTAATAGATGGAGATGAGGGCAGTAAAAAAAGAATTGCTAATTGAGCAAATTGACCAACTGTAAAAGCAAGATATGCCAGTAGAAAATGGTACTCAAATACTCTCTTCACCTCAGTAAACTCTGTTCTGTTTTATTTTGTTTTCTTGGATAAAAGTAGTGCATGATTGTGGGGGAAGCATTCAAATAGTAAGGAAGAAGATGAAGTTAAAAGCATAGCTGTCCTTTTCTTCCTCCACCTCTCTGGGTCTTCCTCAGAATTAGCCACTATTAACTTGCTTTTATGTCCTTTGAGATATTTTAAATGTTGGCACAGCCTGGAAATATTATCACTATTTTATACAAATGAAGATTGTGTATCTCATTCAAAGACTTGCTATTTTTTTCCTCTCACAAAATGTCTTAGAGATCTTTCCATGTCAGGACATAAAGGTCTACTTCATTCTCCCTGACACCTGCACTCCAGTTTGGACAAAGTTGAAAGAAAATTTATAATCCATTCTGTAAATTGACTTATAGTGTTTTCATTGTTTGGCTATCACAAACCAGGCTTTGATAAATATGCCTGTGGATATCTTTTCAGACTTGTGTATGTCTACGTTTAGGGTAAATTCCTAAAAATAAAAATAGTTAAGTCAAATTTCATATGCATATTTTTATTACTAGTGCCAAAATTACCCTCCAAATATATCACACCAATTTATTCTCCCACCAGCAGCATAGAAGGCTTCCTATTTCTGGCCCCTACTCCCGTCCCTAAGTAACACTAGGTATCACAAGACCTAAAAGTCTCCAACAATCCGATAGGATAAAATGGTATCTCACTTTTTACATTTTGCATTTCTTTTATTTGGAATGACATTATGCATATTTTCATATAATTGTCCATTTACATTTCTTTCTCGATGGATTGCCTATTTGTGGCCTCTACCTGATTGCCCATTGAGTTATCTTTCTCTTGATGCCTAAGCACTCTTGGCTTACTAAGGAAAATAGCCCTTTATATTTCCAAATATTTCTTTGCTTTCTTTCTTTGAATAAAGATGTCAGTCCTGCCAGCATCAAAGTGTTGTTCTAAGCCTCTATTAAGATAATATACATGAAAGTGATTTTATTGATGCAAAATCCTAGGTAATGCATATTGTTCTTGCTCTTACTCTCATTATCGAAGCAGGAGAGTCTGGTAGAAAATACATACACTTTGGATCTGAAGAATACAGTTCAAATCCTGGCTCTGCCACTACTTGCTGAGGATACGGAATGACTTAATGGCCCTAATTAGTAGCCTCCAGTATCTGTACCTTTAGTCTCCTCACACTCTGATTCTGGCCTCAGCAATGGGACTTGTGCTGACTGATAGGGCGATAGCAAACTTGAAGCAGAAACTTGAAAAAGTGTTCACGTGTTTCTGCTTCCTCTACCGCTTCTCTGCCATTGCTATGAGAACATGTTCAAGTTAGCCTGGGAAGACCATGCAAACCAGAGATGAGTTATCTCTGCCAAGTCTCCAGACATGTGAGAGATCCCAGCCAGGACTAGCAGAGACATTCAGCTACCTATAAACTCATGAGCAATACCAAGTCACTTATTTCGGGTGGGGGGGCGTATTTTGTTAGGCAGCGATAGCTAACTGATACACTATCTATGAGATTAACCACACTGTACCTCAGTTTTCAAATTTATAAATGTTGGGGATGATATGGGAAAGAAAATAACAGTTATCCCAGTATTGATGGCTGCCCAGTCCTTAATATCAAGGAGGAAATTCAACTACATGTAGTGTTTGGGAACTTCAGCAGTTGTTTCTGCAGCCCCATGACACAAAGTGATTGTTACAGTATATTTTTATCTTTAAGATCATCTGCCAAAATTTCCAGGTCTGCCAAAAGTTGTTATGCATCCTCGAGCAAGTCACTTAACTGCTCTAGGTTTCCCACAGGCCCCTCCATCTCCCTCTGCTTTCCTATCTGGCACATTTCCTCAGCTCTTAGACTTAATCTGGGTTTGCAAAGGTTGTCTTTGTCTCTTTTCTCGGAAACCTGAGTACTCCCAGCCACCACCCCTCCGTGTCCATGCATCCCTCAACCTTATATCAGAGTAATATTTCTAAAATGCAATTTGCTTTTGCAATTGGCCGCTTATCCTTCATTATCTTACCCTAGCCTTGAGGGAGAAATCCACTCTCCAACACAAGGAACCCAAATCCCACTCAATCTCTCTGGCCTCTTCTCTCACCACCTGTGCCAACTTGCACATTGTCACACAGATCCCAAGATGTACCTGCTCAGGGTCTCTGGGCCATTAAAAATGCTGTTTCCTCTGCCTTGGAGTAACCTTCCTATCACCAACTCCCCACTTTGTGTGTCTGGTCATTTTCATCCTTTAGTAAGCCTTTCCTAACCCAGAGTTTCCCAAGCTCAGCACTGTTGACATTTTGGGCCAAATCAGTCTTTGTTGTAGGGTGCATTCCTGTGCATTATGGGATGTTCAGCGGCATCCATCTCTGGCTTCTACCCATTAAATTCTAGCAGCACCTCTCCCAGATTTGATGAACCAAAATGTCTCCAGACATTACCAAATATCTCCTGGGGTCAAAGTCACCTCCCGTTGAAAACCAATGTCTTAACCCCACTTCCACATGCACACCCAAAAGCATATGCAATGTTCTTAGACCTCCTGGGTCTAATTCTACCTGAGCAATTATGATGCTGTATGGTAAACGTCTGTTCCCAGTCTGTCTTTCCCATTAAACTGGACACCTGAGGATAAAAACTGTACCTTTAATCTCTATCTGCCTACATCTCTACCCAGTTTCTAGGACAGGGAAAGTGTTCAATCAATATTTGTGAAAGACATACAGATATATAATAGCAATGTAGAAATGGACAGATCTGACCACATATTATAATCACCTGGAGATATATATATATATATATATATATATATATATATATATTTGAGACAGAGTCTCACTCTCTTGCCTGGGGTGAGTGCCGTGGCGTCAGCCTAGCTCACAGCAACCTCAAACTCCTGGGCTCAAGCGATCCTTCTGCCTCAGCCTCCCGAGTAGCTGGGACTACAGGCATGCGCCACCATGCCTGGCTAATTTTTTCTCTCTATATTTTTATCTGTCCAATTAATTTCTTTCTATTTTTGGTAGAGACGGGGTCTCGCTCTTGCTCAGGCTGGTCTCGAACTCCTGAGCTCAGGACGATCCGCCCGCCTCGGCCTCCCAGAGTGCTTGGATTACAGGCGTGAGCCACCGTGCCCGGCCCTCACCTGGATATATTTTTAAAAAGACAAATTCCTATATATGTGCCCAGACTCTTGAATCAGTATTTCAGGAAGTAGGAACCCAGCAATGTTTACTGCTTAAACTTCAAGGCGATTCTAATGCAGTTGATCTACAGGAACAACTGATCCATAAGACAAAATAGTGGCAACCAATCTTTGCCATCTTTGCAAACCATCTGACAAAGCCCACTTCCATGACTGAAAAAAAGGTAAAATGTTCTTCCAGTGAAATCTTGCTGCCATAAAGTGTAAATTGTTTTTTTCATAAGGTGAGTGAGGAAGTCCCCAAGAAGCCTCTAGAGAAGGCTCTGAGAGTCTCTGCATACAGTCAGAGGGACCCTCCAGCCAGAATGGCATGTGGCATTTACAATACTATTCCTTTCTGAAGCAGAGCATTTGAATCTGCCTCAGTTTCCTATCCCCATGGCCTCCCAGTGGCCGGCACTCCCTGCTCCTCCTCAGAACACAGATGGCTTCCTTCTCGGATGGCCTGTCCTTCCAGCAGAGGCCAGAGGGCTTCTGCAGTGGTGGATGTAGAGTGTCTGCTTGCCCCCAGAAGGAAGGAGATGCCAGCCTGGCCTAAAACAGTGCCATTGTCTCAAAAGTGTACCCTACCCAGTGCAGTGCTTGCAATACATTTAAGGCTAACAGAGTTGTGTCTGGTGAAAACCTCTTTGTAACGGGGCTATGGAGATCAGGCCAGATAAAATGACTATGACCAGAAACTCATCAGGAGGCAGCACAGTGGGGGTGGAACTGGGTTAGAAAGCTGACAGGCTTGCAAAGAACATCCTCATTCCCTCTGCCCTGACAGGTTGGTCAGTCAATGTTAATGGAGGAAGGCGCTGAGGAAGGCACTATCTCCTAGCTGGGCGGGGGTGAGGTCCTCTGCCTCCCACTGGGGGAAACCAGCGCCTCTGGCATCTTTAATGATGTTATCACATTCTGAAAGCCAGGCTCTGTCAGAGTTCCTTTCAGTCCAGGATGTCTGCATTAGTCTGCTAGGGTTGCCGTAACAAAACACCACAGACTGGGTGGCTTGAACCACGGAAATTTATCGTCTCATGGTTCCAGAGGATGGAAGTCCGAGATCAAGGTGCCAGCAGGGTTGGTTCCTTCTGAGGGCTGTGAGGGGAGGCTCTGCTCCAGGCCTCTCTCCTTGGCTACAAATGGCATCTCCTCCCCATGTCTCTTCACATCATTTTCCCACTATACGTGTCTGTCTCCAAATGTCCCCTTTCTATAAGGACACCAGTCATATTGGATTAGGGCCTATGCCCTAAAGGTATAAAGCAGGACTTCTCAAACTACCAGTAGTGAACGACTTTTTTTTTTTAATTTCTAATCCATCACAGACTCGTACTTTTGGAAAGTGCAATAAAAATACATTGTCAAAAAAATTAAAAGGGCAAACAAAATGCAAGCCACATATTTTTTTTACTATTAGATTCAACAGACATAAAAACATCTCTGTAAAATTGCTGTAAAACATTTCTAGATACTTACTGTTAATTTCTAAATTTATCTTTTTACAGTTTAGTAACAAAAACTTTGTGGATTGACCGTTGTCCAAGAACGACATTTTCATTAGCACCAGTTTCATGTACAATGGGAGAGTCTTCTGCCAAAGGCATCTATCTGTGCGGTTATGGGTGATTTGGGTTGTAATACCAAAAATACAATATTCAGCTTTGACATTCAAAATCAGTTTTTCTCATCCACCACAAGAAAATAAACTTGAAAGCCAAGCTTTGTCAATAAAAGGAAAGGAAGCTGAAGTTGTCACTTTCCACCTTTGAAATACCAAGGTGCAAGCATGGAAGACAAGATCACAGTTTTGCTTTATGCACAGAGTAAGAAAAAGGTGGTCTACCTTTCAGCTGGGTGTGAACATTATTATTAATACTCAATATCAGAGTATTAATAGAAAAACATCTCCCATATGTATAATGATTAACGACTTAGAAAGTATTTTCACATCTATGTCGTACATTTATGTCTCATTTCCCCTAAAGGCATGTTTTTTAATCCCCATTTTACAGATAACAATACCGAGGCAATGATAGAATCAAGGCACTTTCATCTTTCCCAGACTTGAAGGGAAGAGATGGTATTTTCCAGAGTCCCTAATGGGAGGAGGATCTTAGTTCAGATTACATCTAGGGACAGAGAAAAGGAGTAAATGGTGGAGTCAGAGAGGCCTCCTTCCTTAGTCAGAAGTCATCGTTTGTCATTGTCACCTTCACTGTCATCATTCACCAGCATCTCTTTGGCTCTATTATGCCCAGGACTCTGTACCAGGCAAATGGTGACAGCAGGAAATAAGGCAAGGGCCCTGGTCCTCAGGGACCTGACAACCCACTCTGTGGTTTTGGGCAAGTCACCAAGCCTGTTTCCACAACAGTAAATTAGATACTAAAAGTGTCCACTTTGAAGTGCTGCTGCACATAAAGTGCTTAGCACAGTGCAAGGCTCCAAGACCCAGTAAATGTTCCCTAAATATTTGCAATTAGTGCTATACAAATTAGCCAAACATAGATCTGTTTGCTAATTACAGCAACTAACAAGTCATTTTGCATTTGGTTATTTTCTGCATGATTTTATGCCTTCATTTGTTTTTGAAATATACACATTTTTGGGGACATTAAAATAACCCTAAATATGATTTTTTTTAACTGCTAAAATGAATAACCAAACATCGACGAAAGAGGAGGACAGCAAGGACATATCTCTGGAGCATCCTGATATCACATCTTCTTTCCAGCAAGCATTTGCAGCAAGTCGATAGCAAGCTGTTTCCATCCTGTATCTGCAGTGACAAGTTTTGCTGGAAACGAAAGATAGCTGCTCCCCACCTCTCTGGCTGTGGTGGAACCTCGGGCAGCCGGTAGGGAAGGAGGAGCTGAGGAATTTGCTCTCAGGGTGAGATCAGTTGAAAAGTCAAGCAGACAAAGCACCTAGGCTGAGAAGGAAAATACATGTGAAACCTGGAGTCAGAGGAGGGCTGCTCGACTTTCCAGGGGAGACTGGACCTCCCTGCCAGTCACCCAGGGAACTGCTGAAGACAGCTCTGCTGGGACAGCTCCACTGGGCAGCACAGCATGACAGGACAGGCCCTCCTAGCCTGAGCCCTTGACAGGAGTCCCCCGGGTGAATTCCCCCCAGCGACTTGCCCAGGCTCCTGTCACATTACACATGGTCCAGTTCCTTCCACTGTGGCAGTCTCGGTAACTGGGGCTGGCACAGTCTCCTGGAAGTGCCTGAGCCCCTTAAATGATTCTAATACTCCCTAGACTTGCCACCACCATTCTTAGCAGTACGTGTGCAGCATGGTGCTAGTGTGAACGGTCCCATCAGTCCTTCAGATGGGGAAACAGTTGCACTTGGCCCTGAGCAGTCAGGGAGAAGGACGCAGGTGCTGGGCAGCCTGGAGAGGAAGAGAGGTTTCTTCAGGGGGCTCATCCCACCTGTATTCTGTTCTCCAGGCAGAGGCTGTGACTCCCCTCAGACGCATCCTCAAGCTTCCCCTCTGTTGATTCATTCCTCTCCAAGGCTGTCTGTCCACCATAGTACAATTCCACCCGCCCCTGTCGAAGTCCATCATAGGAGTGAAGGGCTTCTTTCTGAGCAACGGGAAACTGGCTTCTGGCCCTGACTCTGTGACTAATTTGCTGTGTGTCTTTGGGCTGGTCCTTTTTCCTCTCTGAGCTCAGAAGGGGTTGACCAGGGGCCTCTACAATCATCTAGTCTGGTCCTATTACAGAATCAAACCCTGCTACTGGGTTTCTTGTTTGTTTGGCATTTCAAAGGAATGTGTGTGCATGTGTGTGTTTGTGGTAATTGTGGTAAGAGCATTTTTACATCAGATCTACCCTTTTAGCAAAATTTTAAGTGTACAATACAGTATCATTAACTATATGCGTGATGTTTTTGTTTTTCATGGTTGGCTCATCCACTCACCCATCCACCCTGGAGACCAGCAGACCATGGCATCCTGTGGGAGCCTGGGAGAACACACCTCCTGCTGCAGGCGCCACTGGTGTCAACAGAGTCCCAACCCGCCTAGGGACAGGAGGCCAGAAATGAGCTGGTTGGGGCCTTGATGAGGAAGGATCTGTGAGGTTCTCCTTCCACCAATAGGTGTCACTGTCCTACCTTAAACGCCCCTCCTTAAATTCACCAGATTAAGTGGCAACTCTCCCAAGGTCTCCTCAGATTCTGGGCACTTGGATCTAGTTTGTATCTACCTTTCGGGACCCTTCCCCAAAGACTCAACACGATCATTTACAGGTATCTTCCCACCTCACCTCGCCTGCCTGCCATGTCTCTGGACTTGACCAGTGACATGGAATGTGAGGTGCACATCTGCCCAAGCGAATGGGCCCAGCCCTTTTCATTCACTTTCATTCAGTCATGAATTTAATGATCACCTGCTGTGTGCCAGGTCCTATGCTGGGAGCTGAAGACTCAAAGAAGAAAAGCATATCCCCTGTCTTCAAGAGTTCACAGCAGACATGTTGCTATTACTATAAGCCGGTGAGAAAGCACAGAAATGAAGGGCCCCATGCCATGAGCATACAGAAGGAGCCCTCATGCCTACCTTGCGGGGAGGCAGGGGAGCTTCACAGGGAGGCAGCATTGGGCTGAGACTTGAAAAACGCATCGCTCTTGATGGGCAAATCACTGGGACAGGGTGTCCCAGGACAATGGGACAGAGTAGGCCAATGTCCAGCCTGTTAAGCTTAAAGCAGGCTTTTCTACCTAAAGACAAAACATATTGAAATCAATTTGGACCAGTTAATTTCCATGGAAGAGGGAGCAGGCTCTTGCTCCATTCTCCACTTACATATATTACAATTATCTGTCTTAACCTTGAGAGCAGAGATGCGACTTTCCATTTTTTATATCGTTAAAACTGACCACAATGGAGGTGCACAATATATTTTGAGTGAATCAAGGAACGATTCCCCTTACCAGCTAAGCTAAGCTGCTACAAAGACAGTCAGATTTGGAAGAGGTCTTTTTCAGAAGGGAAACTGAGGACAGGAGAGCCACACATGCCTCCTGGCTCCTGCTCCGTGCTCCTTGCAGAGCCTGCACTAGCTCCTTCCTTTCCTCTGCTTAAATGAGTCCGCGGGGTTTTGAGGCTCAGAGAATTGGCTGCACCTTTTGTATTTCCAGGGATTCTCCCTTCTCCTCTTTCAGGAACACTGCTGGGGGGTGGTGGTGGGTGAGTAATAATGTAATGAGAACTTGGAAGCTGCGTGTTCTCACCAAAGATGAATTAAGAGCAGAAAGCAAGGTCATCTATACGCTAATCTCACAGTCTAGACCCCTTGGCCTTTGGCAGAAGAAGTTAAATAGCTCAACGATTCACTCTCTGAAACGATTTTTTTCTCTCCCAGAAAATCATTGTCAAGTATTTGTTTCTGCTAAAACTTATTAGGAGCTTTGACACCTGGAAGGGTACACACTAGAGGGGAGGTGAAGAGTGGAGTGTGCAAGAGACTGGAAGGGAAAAGTAAAGGAAAATGAAAGTAACTCTGGCTCTGGCCGGAATGCTGAGGATATTGGCATTGGTTGTGGGTCTGGGAGGGAGGGCGTCAAAGTAGGCAGAAATCAGTTCTGAGTCAGAGAGTGATCACATCCTGTCTCTGCTGAAATCCTTCCACAGATAGCCCCATTTCTGATGCAATAACATCCAAGCTCTTTAGCTCAGCATGCATGGCCATCGCAGTCCAGCCCTGACCCACATTTCCAACCTTCACTCCCACTGCTTCCATTGTTTGCCTCCCATGCCAGCCATATGTGCCCTTGCCCCTCATGGGAAGGGCACTGAGACCCAACATCCCTCAAGCTCAGCTCCTAAGGGTCTCCTTACAGGCACACCTCGTCAAACATCCACCATCCCAGGAGGACCATGGTCTCTTTAATTGGCAGCCTTCCCTGACCACACTTGAGGGTCGAGCTTGAGGACCCTTATCTTGTACTACATGCAGTTATCATAGCTCGTTGCTTTTTGAGAGATTATTAGTGCATCTCTGAACTCTGAGCCTCTGTCTAATGACAGGTGTCATGTTTCTCATCTATTAGAGCCCAAGCTCCAACATAAAGCTTAACATATACTAGATAATTAATATTTACAAATAGTGTTCTCAAGGGCAGAGACCAAATGTTAATCATCTTTGTGTCTCTAATCTGTTTTGGTTACTTGAACCCTGTAATATATTTTGAAGGCAGGTAGTGTGATGACTCTAGCTTTGTTCTTTTTGCTCAGGATTGCTTTGGCTACTTTTTTGGTTCCATACAAATTTTAGAATTTTTTTCTATTTCTATGAACAATGACATTGGTATTTTAACAGAGATTACAGTGAATCTAAAGACGGCTTCAGGTAGTACAACCATTTCATAAAATCTTCCTTCCAAAATATTTTTGGGGAATTCCTGGGAATGCTTTATAGTCTTCCCTAAGAATCACTGAAGACTGCCACTCCATGCTACAGCAGCACCACCCCTGATCCTGACAGTTCCAAAGAGGGTCTGTGACAGCTCTGAAGCTGTGTCTAGAATGCCATGGCTGCTATGGGACAAAACCATTGGCCCTTAACTGACAGGGAGGGTTCCCACAGCAAAAGCTCTTCAACCCAAAGTATCATAATCATTGGTGACCCAATGCCTACCTTCCAGGTCTCCTACAAGCCCACAGGATGGTAGGAATAGGATAAATGCTAACATCAACTACCTCCATGCATCCAGAACCAGCTCTCCTTTCTGGCATTCAGGCCTGTATTAGAATCTGTTTGCTGTGCCACGTCATCTTTTAGGGTAGTCATTCTCAACTGGGGACAAGTTTGCCCCCCAGGGTACATTTGGCCATGTCTAGAGACATCTTTTTGTGTCTCAACTGGGAGGAGGGTGCTACTGAGGCCAGGAATAATGCTAAACTCTTACAAAGTACAGGACAGCCCCCTGCATCAAAGAATTATCTAGCCCAAAATAGCAAAAGTGCTGATGTTCAGAAATCCTATCTCAGGGTGATTTCTTTCTCAGAATCCTGTTGCCCTTCCTTCTGATTTGGATTCTATGGAATCCATTCTTATCTGTCAAATGTGTCTTTATGTAGATAGAAACTTAGGTCTTAGTCCCAGTCCTTGACCCTCATGTAACTCAACAGATAAAAATCATTATGTAGCCAGGCTTTCTCCAGCTCTCTTACCCAAAGCATCTAAGCTCCACCTCCAGCCCATTTGAGTTATTATAGTGAAAGTAATTCATTCCAAATTCTTTTATTTAATAAACATTTGAGCACCTACTATGTAGTAGGCACAGTACTAGACACTAGATATGTAATGATTAACCAGAGACTGCTCCTGCCCTCATGTAGTTTACAGTATGGAGGGGAATAAAACAGTAAACAGGACAGGTGTGGTGGCTCACACCTGTAATCCCAGCACTTTGGGAGGCTGATACAGGAGGATCGCTAGAGGCCAGGAGTTTGAGAACAGCCTGAGCAACATAGACCCCATCTCTACAAAAAATAAAAACATTAGCCAAGTATAGTAGTGCATGCCTGTAGTTCCACCTACTCGGGAGGCTGGGGCAGGAGGATCACTTGAGCCCAGGAGTTCAAGGTTGCAGAGAGCTATGATGACACCACTGCACTCTAGCCTGGATGACAGGGTGAGACCCTGTCTTAAAAAACAAAAGAAAAGTAAACAAATAAATAATTACAAATTTCAAAACATGCCAAGAAGGAAAAGCATAGGATACTAAGAGGGCAAATATGAGAAGGTCAAAATTTGGGTAGGATAGGCAGAGAATGACTCTCTAAAGAAGAAATCTCTGGGTTAGGCCTAAAGGAGGCAAAGAAGTTAATCCAGTGCTGAGAGGGGAGGAGGAAGAAAATGTGCAAAAAGCTCCTGTGTGGGAAAGAGATTGGCATCATCGAGTAGCAGAAAATAAAGGATGTGTGGCTGTGTGTGATGTGATCTAATTTATACTTTTGAAAAGGTCATGTAAGAACCGGTTCCCCTCAGCCCCGGGAACAGAGAGGCAGAGTCACCGAGGGTGCAAATGGCAAAGGAGTTTATTTGCTAGCTCGAGCTAGGGTCCAAGTCCCAGAGTACCAACGCAGTGGCCTCCCTATGAACCAGGACCCCGCCCTGGGGTAAAGGTGAAGCTTTTATACTTTCTTTTGCACACGACACATTGGTGGCACACGACACCACACGACGTGTTGGGCTCCACACGATGTGTTGGGCACACCATCCCCCCTTCCCCCCTTAGTTCATTGGTTCCTTTGAAAGTGGTGGTTTGTTTTGACTCTTGATTGGTTGGCTCCAAGCCCCGGGATTTTTAATTTTCGCTCTGGCTCCAGTTTTGGTCCACGTTTCGGTCTCAGGGAAACTGAAACTTAGGCTTATTTTAGGAAGTTCAGCCTGTCATGGATTTACTCCTGCCCTGTTTTTTATTCTGATTAGCTATATTTGACTAACAACTAAAAGCAAGCACGGTTACAGAAGCAAATGGCATTAGTTAGAATCAAAGAGAATACATTTTTCTAATCTAAAACAGTTTCTGTTTCACACAAAACAAAGTACATTTTTCTACTATCAATTCCTGTCTTTCAGTCACTCTGGCTGTCATGTGGGAGATGAGTTGGAGTGTCACAAGCAGAAGTGAGAGATCCATGAAAAGGCAAATGCCATGGTCCAGGAGGCAGAGGGTGGTGGCCTGGTCTGCAGGGTAACAGTGGAGATCGGACCGGGAGGTCTTTGAGTGAGTTCTGCCCTCTGACGCAGAAGTCTATGTCCAGGGATGGCCAGTGGCTCCGACACTCTGGGAGACCAAATACCACCTGAACAACTGCCCAGAGTTGCAGTTTATCAGAAATCAATACTTACCTGCTCAGCATTTCTACTGGGGAAGAGTCACACATATCTTGGGTCGGTATCTTTTCCTACATTGCAATTGGTTTTTTTGTTACTTCTTCAATTGGTTGAAATATTGAGTGGCCTTTATTTATTTATTTATTTATTTGTGGCTATGGGGATAGAGGGAAGGGAGAAAATAAATGACTTGTCACAAAGCCCAATTTCCTATGTTTTCAAGAGCCATTCATCACCATCTCGGCTCGATGCCATTTCTTTCTGAAGTCAAGCTGACTGACAGCAGCCCATGGCCGGGATCTTGAAATCTTTTCTCTGGAAAGCCTTCCTGTCGAGCCTGGGCAAGGCCTTCTGAGTGTTAGGCACTGTTAACTCCAAGCTGAACGCCACCATGAGCAGCCAGTTGGGTGATAGCCAAGACCTCTGCTTACAGGAGGATCCTGACGAGCCCACTGGCAAGGGGGCACGCTGGCACCAAAGATGCTGAGCTCACAAGCAGCACCAGCTCATCTGCCTTCACTGCCATGGGTGCCAACTGCTATCTCTTCAGAGGGCTCCATCCAGTATGTCAAGGCCACTGTTATCCAGCCAGAAGGGACAAGCAGGTGTGGACTTAGATTTGTGGGACAGGAGAGACTAGGCCCACAGTAGGGATGATCTACCTGGGAATAGCTGAGCCCCCAGGGTGGTGTGCAGAGTACCGCCGCAGGTCAGCCATGTTCAGAAAATTCCAAGGACGCACTACAGGGGGAAGTCCAGGTTAGGAGGATTTAGTGAGTGTGCAAAGGTAGTGAGGCTGGATAGATGATAAAAACCATAGTTCTTGCCCTCAAGGAGCTGACGTTTAGTACAGGAAGCAGAAGTAGATTAACAGCGGTAAGAGGATGAGTCCCATGATGGAAGGGAACACACAGTGTTATGGGAGGGGGGAGGAAGGAGAGAAAGAAGCCCTAATTCGGCCTGAGGAAGTGGGAAGACTTTCAGAAGGAGGTGATAACTCTGTTCCACAAACATCCTGCTGGAATCACCAGAGTTTAATTAACTGCACTTAGAAAAACAAACAAAAATGCCAACAGGACATTTTTAAGGCTACACCTGCTCCATTATTCATTTTAAAAGAATGATCAAGTGCAATTAATTTCCTTCATGGATTTTTTTCCCTATATAATTATCCCTGAGGGGTGAGTTTTCAAATAGGAAAATACTCCTTCAAAGGTAGATTGCTTTAGACTCGCCATTTAAATCCAAGCTGCAGAAGCACTGGCGCTGTGCGGGAAGCCTGCCCTTCAGGTGTACTTGAGATTTCAGGGAACAGGAACCTTGGCAGGAGGAGACACCAGGCAGAGAAAACGTGGGTGAGCCACACCTGCCCAGCCCAGGTGTCCCATCAGGGACACATTCTGGGGATTAACAAATGTGGGGTGGGGCCAGGCCACTTGATGCCTATGGTCCAGGCTGCAGAAACAGGGGAAACTCTCAATGCCCTGGTCAAAGACTCCTTATCAGAAATTAGGAAATTCTGGGATTATTTTTTCTAAAAGCAAACTTTTAAAGAAAATCTTAAGTATTATACTTCATCCTATTTATCTTAGAGCAAAATATGATGCAAACTGACACTAACAAAAAATAAATATTACTCCATTTCCCACCCCCTCCTTCCTTCCAGGTCTAGAAAGTGAACGAGGAAGTCAACTCACAGATCTTCACTGCATACTTAGAGAGGAGGTGCACTCTGCTGAGTCCTGGGGTGTGTGGGGTGGCAGGAGGGGAGGGCACAAGAGAATTACATCAATTTACAGATATAACCTTTTGCCATTTGCAAAGCCTCTTTACTTACATTACTCCATAGGAGTCTCTCCAACAACTCCCTGAAATGGTAGGACCAATGCGCTGAGTGATTTATTAAAGAATTGAGAGAATATTCAAATAAATTAATGAGATAAATCACCTATGAAACCAATACAAATTGCTTTGACATTGAGATGTAGTTATAACAAAAGCAAAAATCAGATCATAAATAATTGTAGTTAGTCCTTAAAAAGATGAGATAAATTTTAAATAGAAAAAAAAATAGGCCTCCGAATGACTTGATAATCCAATTAACGAAGAGGAGGGCATCATACAAATGCACTGGAACATCTGCTGATTTACACTTTGACAAAGACAACATAGGACATGGATGACAAACTAAAGAACACTGTCATTTCAGAGAGTGTTTAATACAAGCATATACAAGAATACTTGAAGTTTTACTATAACTCGAGTGTTTCCTAAAATTGGCAATTCTAAAAATTTGCATAGTAATTAGTAAAGCTAAATAAAACTTTCCAATACTCTCAATAATAAAAATTTTGATCAGCATGCAAGAAGAAAGAATACAGTACCTTTCTATTCTCTCTATAGACAAGGATATTGAAAATCATCATCCTATAAAAAGGCGATCGAGAGTAATCAGCCAAAAAAAGTAAGGAAGGAAAGCATTACAGAGATCTGTGCAGTTAAATAATTTTTAAAAATATGCTATTTTCTGAATTACATGATCATGGTATTTTTCAAATTTGCAGTTTGTTGATTTCTTTTCCCATTTTAAATGTAAGTTTTGCATCTAATTTTGTATTTATACTTTTGTGTTCTTTCTCTTAAAAAGGCTCCCAAGTTGTATACGTTTCAGGCCCCCTGAAACCTGGATGCGGGCACCCCTCCCCTCCCTAGAGAAAAGGAGGAGCCCATGAGTCCCACCCCAGACTGTAACAAAGAACTCTCTGCTTTGCGTGCCAAGCAAGTTTGAACCGAAGAAAAACCCCCATCCCCCAACTCTAAAACCTTTATAAGTCCGCTCAACACTTCCGGGTGCTCGACGTCTCTGGCCCCCTCTCTTGGGACCAGTGAACCTCACCAGGGAGCGCTCTCTTTCCCCCTCCCCCAATAAAGCCTCGTTGCTTACCCTTTACACTCTGCTCATCTTTCTTTCTCTGCCGCTGCCCACCCAAAAACCTTACATTTGGTGCTGAAACCAGGGAAGGGCAAGTGGCACCGCTGGGACCGTGGTCTCGGGGTGGCGCCCCCGCTTCCACGGACCCTCCAGACAAGGATCTTTGGCCACGCCTCAGGTCCCTGATTTTCTCTCGGCCTGGGTGAGTCACCCTGTGTTATCTCACCCCGAATCCCCCACCGGGAGTCTCTGTTCCCCCTCCCCCCACCGGATCCTGTTCCGGTCCGTTAAACAGTGGGCCCACATCAGAGGCTCTCCCGTTCCAGGGCTTGAGGTTATTCAGGGACACCTGAATTTCTCTCCCCCGTTTCTGTTCGGGTGCACTAGTCTCAGGGAGACGTCCTCCAGACTTCTGTGGCCTCCGTAGTCAGGAAACTGTTCCTGTCTGTTTCCCCCATTCAGGCTGGGGCGACATGGGTGGCCAGTCTTCGAAAATTCCTCGCAAGATGCCCCTGGGGTCTCTACTGGCCTATTTAAAGGCCCTGGATTTAGACATCCGGCCCAAGCGCCTCATTTTTTACTGCCTGGCCGATGCATAAATTGGGCAATGACTCTCAATGGCCTGAAAATAGGACTTTCGATTTCAGTGTCTTACAAAACCTTGACAATTTTTGTCACAGGAACGGCAAATGGTCAGAGATCCCATATGTCCAAGGCTCTTTCTGTTCGCGCCCCCGTTATCTCTCTCTCTTTTTTCTCTCTCTCTCTCCCTGACTCTGTCCTCTCATCACCCGGCACTGTCCCTTCCTATCTCTCCAGATGCCTCCTCAGCTCTCTGTTTCCCTTAACTCCTTAAGGTCTCCCTACACGGCCCCCAGGCTATCTGCACCCTCCAGGCTTTCTTCTACGTGAGCTCGTGCTCCACCTCCTCGGTGCGGTGGGCAAGACGGGCCGGTGATGCGCCCTCGGCGGACTAGAGAGGCCTCGGGATCCCACCTCTGCCGGTGGGCGGCGCCGGCCTTCACCTTCGTTGCATGGTGGTGGCTTTCGTGCAGGCCCCTGACTCGCGCATGTTCAACTTGCGCTCCCGCCCCTCCCTCGGTCAAACCTGTAACCCTGCACAGGTCCTCCTGCTCACAACTCTCCAGATCCCTCCCCAACACCCCTCTCAGGCCTCTCTCCAGCAGCCTCCGTCTCTGCCTCAGCGTTCGGGCTGTGTCCCATTAGGCGCCGTGGGGTCAGCAGGGGTGTAGCTCGGCGGCTCCAGCGGCTCCGGGGCCACGGTGGGCGCAGGGCAGGATGTACACGCTGCTGTTGGGCTTGTACAAGTACATGCTCCAGAAAGACAAATACTGCATCCTGATCCTCGGCCTTCTCAGATTCCCCAGACTCTCTCAGCCACCCTCCCGTTAGACCCCCGCCTTACCCTGGTCACTCTCCACCTGAGCCCTCTGCTAAACCGACCACTCCATCCTCCCAGTCACCCCCGCAGTCTCCTATCAGCCATCACACCTGCTCTTACACACTCCCCTCTGATTGTCCTCTCATCTGCCCACTGCATAAAGTGGCTGGGACCAAGAAAGTCATCCGGGTGTGTCCTTGCCAGCCTCCAGGCTGCGGCTCATCACGCTATAAATTAACTCAGAAAAATCACTCAAAGGGCAGACAAAAACCCCACGGCCTTCCTCAGCTGCCTTACGACACTCTTATCCAATATACTCGCCTAGACCCTACCTCCCCCGCAGGGGCTACTGTCCTTGAAACCCACTTTATTACCCAATCATTGCCTGATATCAGAAAAAACTCAAAAAGGCAAAGGAGGGCCCTCAGACCCCTATCCAAGACCTGGTAAACATGACATTTAAAATCTTTAATTCCCGAGATAAACAGGCGGAGGCCCAAAAAGAGGCCCGCATCCACCAAAAGGCACACCTGCAAGCCCAAGCCTTGATTGCAGCCCTGCGGCCTGCAGGACCCGAGAAGCCATCCACCTCATCTAAGGCAACCAGCCACCCTCTGCCAGGCACCCGCTTCAAGTGCAGTAAGAAAGGCCACTGGGCCAAGCAATTCCCTCAGCCATGTCCACCCACCAGGCCTTGCCCAGCATGTGGTCAAAAGGGACACTGGAAAAGTGACTGCCCCTTGGGACAAAAGTCTGGAGAGCCAGTCCTTCCATCCCTAGACCTGCCAATGGTGGTTTTGGGTCTGGCTGCAGAAGACTAAAGAGGCCCCAACTCGGCGACCCCAATCACCCTCGCCGAGCCCAGGGTAACAATCAAAGCAGCGGGTAAGGCAGTGTCCTTTCTGGTTGACACGGGGGCTACCCATTCTGTCCTGCTTTCTTTTTCAGGCCCTACTTATCCTTCCCAGGTGTCAGTCATGGGTATTGACAGCAATCCCTCTCAGCCCCCACCACCGGTCCCCTAACCTAATAAATGGCCGCCCCATCACCCATCCCTGCCTTCTCATGCCCTCCTGTCCCGACCACCCTCCACTTTTCCTCCGGAACCTCCGCCCTTCTTCTTCCCTCTCTCTCTTTCTCTCTCCAGATTCCTCAGCTCCGCCCACAGCCTCTCCTGCCTTACCAAAACCCACCCCTCCCCGGGGCAGACTTAACATTGTTTGTTGATGGGAGCAAGGCCGACCCCTCCCCGGGACAGACTGATTGCTTTTACCCGAGCCTTACATCTAGCCAAAGGCAACTTCTCCATGCCCACGCAGACAGATACCTGCCTCAGCCACCGGAGACCAACTCTAATATCTCTCACATGGGTATACACCCTGGCGACTCGGTACTTCTTAAAACTCTTCACCCTAAGCCTCTTGAGCTCTGGTGGATGGGGCCCCATACAGTCATTTTAACAATACCTATGGCTGTAAAACTTCTAAACAACCCTACCGGTTCTCGGCATCCTATCTCATGCCAAAAGGTCCCCACCTCAAGATGCCTCCCCGTCCTACTTCTGCCACCAGGTAGGTCCCACTAAACTCCATCTTACGCAGACTTCTATATCTTCTGGCCCTTCTAACAGCTGCTCCTGATTCAATTTCTGTCTGGAGATTTAAGGTACGTGAGTCCCTCCCCTTGGGACTCACCCGCTGCATCAATACATCCACCCAGGGTCCTTGTTTCCCTGTCATAGTAGTCCCTCAGTTAACTCTATGTGATTTTGCAGGTCACCTACAAATTACTCTAGAGACCACGTCTGCTTCGCTGGCCTCACTACAAAGACAACTAACTTCGCTGGCTCAGTTCCTCCAGCGCCACCTACAGGAGCTCTCTCGAGTGGCAGTAAACCAACTACTTCTTCATCCATACTCCCCCTGACCAGTCACCCCTCCACCAGCCAACTCCGGCCCACAGCCCCTAACTACGTCCCCTCACAGCAGGAAGTAGTCAGAAAGAGCGGCACCCATCATATCATAACCAAAAGGCTGGAATGTAAGGCTGGTGGCGGGCACCCCTCTCCTCCCTAGAGAAAAGGAGGAGCCCATGAGTCCTGCCCTAGACTGTAACAAAGAACTCTCCGCTTCGCGTGCCAAGAAAGTTTGCACCGAAGAAAAACCCCCATCCCCCAACTCTAAAACCTTTATAAGTCCGCTCAACACTTCTGGGTGCGCGACTTCTCTGGCCCCCTCTCTTGGGACCAGTGAACCTCGCCCGGGAGCTCTCTCTTTCCCCCTCCCCCAATAAAGCCTCATTGCTTGCCCTTTACACTCTGCTCATCTTTCTTTCTCTGCCACCGCCCATCCAAAAACCTTACAGTAGTTAGTCCTTAAAAAGATGAGATAAATTTCAAAGAGAAAAAAAAAAAAATAGGCCCCTGGATGACTTGATAATCCAATTAACGAAGAGGAGGGCATCATACAAATGCACTGGAACATCTGCTGATTGACACTTTGACAAAGACAGCATAGGACATGGATGACAAACTAAAGAACGCTGTCATTTCAGAGAGTGTTTAATACAAGCATATACAAGAATACTTGAGGTTTTACTATAACTCAAGAGAGTGTTTCCTAAAATTGACAATTCTAAAAATTTGCATAATAATTAGTAAAGCTAAAAAAAACCTCCCAATACTCTCAATAATAAAATCTTGATCAGCATACAAGAAGAAAGAATACAGTACCTTTCTATTCTCTCTATAGACAAGGATATTGAAAATCATCATCCTATAAAAAGGCGATCGAGAGTAATCAGCCAAAAAAAGTAAGGAAGGAAAGCATTATAGAGATCTGTGTAGTTAAATAATTTTTAAAAGTATGCTATTTGCTGAATTATATGATCATGATATTTTTCAAATTTGCAGTTTATTGATTTTTTTTCCCATTCTAAATGTAAGTTTTGCATCTAATTTTGTATTTATAATTTTGTGTTCTTTCTCTTAAAAAGGCCCCCAAGTTGTATACGTTTCAGGCCCCCCGAAATCTGGATCTTACCCTGCTTTATGCCTATTTTGCAGGTGAGAAAACAGATTCAAGAAAGGTCTTACCCAGGGCCACAGTGTTAGAAAGTGACAGAGCCGGGGCACAAAGCCAGTGCTCTTCCTTGCCCATATGTTATCTCTTCCCTCAGAGAGACTTAATGCATTGGAGAAACCCTCACACACTTCCTTTGGGGAGGCAGAAACCAAGTAAGGTAACATTTTTAAAACCCAGAGGGCCTGCTCAAGTTTCTAGAGAAAGATTCGTCGGGGCTTATAGCACACTTCCTGTATCTTCCCTCCAGGAGCGTGTCTGAACAGAAGAATTTAAGGTACAGTCAGCACCTGAAGTCCAGGCTCAAAGCAATCTCAGACTAAGTACACCCACGGGAAGCAGACAGGTCACATCCAACTCGTTCTGGACATGCAGACTAAGTAAGTCTTCCTAGCACCTACTGCACGCCAAGCACTCAGTCTGGGTTTGTTTTTATCCACATGAACAAGTCTCAGTTTTCTGAAAACGAGGAAATGGAAACTCAGAGGTTTCACAGAGCTAGTAAGACACAGTCATGAGCTGCAAAGCCAGGTCTGCTGTGACGTAGAGCCCACCTCCAATTCTCCAGGAGTGGGTCTCCACTGGAGCTGGTACATGCTTAGGCACCGCACGTCCAGTCAGGGGAATGATGGCCATGCCAACCATCCTTGCTTCTTGGCCCCACACCTGTCAAAGCAGTCAGGTGGCCGTGCTGTGCTGCCAGCCAAGATGCGCAGATGAAGACAAATGCCTTTAATCCATGTCTGGCACTGACTCCTCCACTAATGCAAGCTGATTCCTCCCAACCTCGTCCAAGACCGGAGCCATCTGTGCAGAGTAGGAAGCACCAAATCACAGAGATAACCCCAGTGTCCTCGAGCACACCACAGCAAGCATGTGGGTCACATTACCTAGCAGTTCTTTGCTCTTCTCCCACTAAGGATAAAAGCTGGGAGCCCAAGCCTACTTCAAAAGCTTCATAGCCACCTGCCTCCCACTATTTCTGGGATTCCCAGAAATGGAATGTCTGACCACTATGCATAAGTGTGTCCTCTTAGATTGTTCCTTCCTGACTCTGGCCTCCTCCTGTGCTGCCGAGGCCATCTCAGCAAACCACCTATGCCCGTGCTGAAAATCTGGGCTGAGAGCCGTCAGCACTTTCTCTGGAAAGAGGTTCCCTGCTGTGCTCGTCCTCAACTTCACAGTCCTTGGTGTGCTGTCCAGGGCCCTCGCCATGCCCTGCCCTCTCTCCCAGGAAGACCCAATGCTAGCCAAGATGCCAACCACAGTGGCTATTCTGAGGACCCCAGATCTTATTGCTAGTCCACTTCTCTCTGGAGTGGTTTTGGGGGCATCTCAAACTCAGCATCTTCAAAACTAAATCACACCTTCCCCACTAGTCTGCTTCCCCTTGAGTATTACCTACTTCAAAGAATAGTACCGCCCTCCACACAGGGGCCCCTGCCTGAGTCCTGGGTGTCATATTTGGCCCTTATCACCCTTCCACTCATCTTTTTAATCTATCCAGTTCTCTCCATCACCGCTTCTCTCCTTTGCTTCCTCTGCTGTCATCTTGACTATGGGCTCTCACAGCTCTGTACTTGTCCAAGCAAGGCACTTAGTCATATTATGTAACATATAATACCTTTATAATTGTTTGCTTAATTAACCTGCAAGAACTGGCCTGTTTCTCTCTCATCCAGTGTGTATCACAGATTGCTAGGACTGCCTGGTGCCAAGTAAGCACTGAGTACAATGAAAGAATGAAGCCCACCTTTCTCCATATCCGAACCTGTTAGGGACTGGGCTGCAGAGTTCCGCTGTACCCCCTCCCTGCTCCGCGTCCACAGAAAAATTGTTTTCCATGAAGCTTAGAAGGGGAGGGGGTGCACAGCAGGAGGTGAGCGGCAGACAAGGGAGTGAAGCTTCATCTACACAGCCGCTCCCCATCGCTCATATCACCGCACCAGCTCCGCCTCCACCGGACCCCACCCCCATCCTGAGGAAAAATGGTCAACCATGAAGCCGGTCCCTGGTGCCAAAAAGGTTGGGGACTGCTGCTTTATGGGACAATAAATCACATCAAAGGTGTGAGAGGGCCGGCCACCCTCTGCCAGCCACTGGGGTTATGGTACGTTTGTGCCTTTGTTGATTCGTTCACACTTTAGTAACAGTTTGCTCTGGCAGTGATTGGCTATTTTAAAGTGGTTCCATGTGGGATTTATTTCTTATTCCCTTTATAACCAATTGTAACAAAGTCTGACCTCATTTTTGACATTTGATTGACAATTCCTTGCAGGCCTTCCTCTCCCTTCCCTTTGGCCCACATCTGGACAGGCCGATAAGAAGGCCCACGACCTCACCACCTCCTTTGGTGTCTCCCACACACAAGAATGTTTTCCCAGCCCCACTCCTCAGCCACTGTAAAGGCCCAGACTCACTGCCTCTGCTTTGCCCAAACCAACTTGGACCTGCTTTTGGCCACTCAGCTGTCCTCCGTGGGCCCTTGTGTGAATAACGAACTTTCTCTCCAATCTCTTGGTGCATAGCAATGTCATCAGCCTCGACATCCAAACCAAATTTTGTGTGGGCTCCCTCCCGCTTTGCAACACCAATATACCAATGACCTACATTCAACACACCCTCACACATGCACACCAAGATGCCCCAGATGTCACAGCAGTTTGCTGTCATTTTCATATTAATTAGGTTTCATTACATTCCCTGCTGCTATGCTCTATGGCCAGCAATGGATTCCCATTAATTCCATTTTTGCCAAAGTGAAAATTGTTACAAGGAGAAATCTTGGGAAGTCTAGGGATTGTCCCAGACAGTAGACAGTGACTAAATTTCTGCCTGTGATACTCTCCCACTCTCAGCCTCTAACCACATACCCTCAATAAGGCACTGTCACTATAAGCTTCAATAATTAGTAACGACTACACTGAACACTTACTATGTGGCAGGTATTGTGGTCAACATTTTAAACAGATTATTTCTTTTCACCTTCAGAGCAACCCTTTGTGATAGATGCTATCAGCCATAGTTTAGATGTCTGACCTCTCTAAATCTCACATTGAAATTTAATCCCTAGTGTGGTGTTGGTGGAGCCAGGCCTAATGGGAGGTGCTTTGGTCATGGGGGTGGATCCCTAATGGATGGCTTCCTGTTGTCCTTGCAGTAATGAGTGAGTTCTCGCTCTATTAGTTCCCCGAGAGCTGGTTGTTAAAAAGAGCCTGTTAAGATTCCTCAGCAAAATAATAATAATAATAATAATAATAATAATAATAATAAGAGCCTGGCACCTCCTCCCTCTCTCTCTTGCTTCCTCTCTTGCCATATGACTCACAAATGCCAGCCTCCTTTCACTTTCCACCATGAGGAGAAGCAATCTGAAGCCCTCACCAGAAGCAAATGCTGGCAACAAGCATCTTATACAGTCTGCAGAACAATGAGCCAAATAAACCTCTTTTCTTCATAAATTACCCAGCCTCAAGTACCCCTTTATAGCAATAGTAAATGAACTAAGACACCACCATAGTCATCTGTATTTGACGAACAAAAGAAATGATCATTAAAGAGGCTTGAAAAGTTGTTCAAGTTTATCAACCAAAAAAGAACACAACCAGAACTCAAACCCAGTCCAGCTTCAAGGCCCGGGCTCTTAGCCTCCATGCCCTGCTGCACTCCCAAGTCTTCCTGGAAGCCAGACGCAGGGGACCCATTCACTTTCAATCTCACATATCAGCATATCTAGTGGCAAACCTCAAGCTTCACATATTATAGTGTGTTCCCTCCAGGATGCAAAGTCCTATTGCATTGGGCACCAACTGTCTCCACCTGGCTCTTGGGTGACATGCAGCTGATGTTCAATGTGACCTCATGCCTAACGTCAGGCTGTGTGTAAAAAGATTCCCACAAGTGATGACTGGACATTAATAATTATGCTTCATGTGTGCCTAATATAAAGAAACCTATGATCCAATAAATCCAAAACCCTCTTGTAAGGTGAGCAAATGGAGAAATGGGCCTGGCCCCAGCCCAACTCCTAATCTCCAGGAGAATATTTGCTTAATTATTGCTGTCACAACCACAGAGGCCTCAGGGCACTCTGCTCTCTACTCCAGTACAGGATCAGGCACAGGACCCTGCCCTGATTCCCCCTAGAGGCCCACTGAGGCTAGGCTGCAACATTTAAACAACACCACGCTACAGGTCATGAATGAAGAGAGAAAATACAGAGTAAAATATAGCTGGACATTCTTATTACAATATATGCTGAGCCATCTTCAGCTTGGGGCCCCAACCTGCCAGCTGGATAACAGAGGCCTTTGACCTTTCGGGAGTGGCCTTCTAGAGTATGTCCGTGCACCTCATCGTCAGAATTCAGAGAACAAGGCCCATGGGCTCCCTTTGCCTGGATGTGGCCTTCCTTCCAAGGTCTGATTTGTTGCTAATGACCAGCCTCAGTCCAAGATAAATGACAAAAGGAATGTTACCCCCTTCAAAGAGAACCCCACCTCTGCCACCAAGCTGGTCATCTTTCCCCTGGCCTCCACAGGGCAACCACTTTAGGATGTAACTGAACAGACCGCACAATCCGTAAGGAATACAAATGTCAGCAACGAGCTCAGGGCATCACCGGTCGGTACGTGCTTCTCATTCCATTACTATCCCACGATTTAACCTGCATCATCTCTTCCTGGATTGCTGCAACACCTCCTCACAGACCTCCCTGCCTCTTTCCTTGTCCCGTTACAGCGTTCCCTCAATACAGCAGCCAGAATAATTTTTTTATTGTGGAAAGAACCCTTAATATAAGATCTATCAAGGTATCCTCTTAATGGATTTTTAAGTGCACAAAACAGTATGGTTAACTATAAGTACAATGTTGTATAGCATATCTCTAGAATGTATTCATCTTGTTTAACCAAAACTTTATGTCCACTGATTAGCAACTCCTCTTTTCTCCCTCCCCCAGCCCCTGGTAACCACCATTCTACTCTCTGCTTCTATGAATTTGACTATTTTAGATTCCTCATATCATAGAAATACCTCATGCAGTGTTCATCCTTCTGTAATTGGCTTATTTCATGTAGCATACGTATCATCAAATCGATCCTCTGCTCAGAATTCCTCAATGGCTCCTATTTCACTCCAGGATAAAAACTCAAGACCCTGTGCCCTGCACTCTGCACCTGTGGCCTCAGCACCGTCTGCTGGTTCTCTGCCCCACGCTCTCATCACCCAGCCACACTGGCCTCCACGCTGTGCCAGGAGCCAGCAGGCCTGCCCTCCCCTCAGGGCTTCTGCCTGCAACAGGCTTCCTACAGATGACTGCAGGGCTACTGCCTTCGCCTCCTCCCCATCTTTGCTTAACAGCCACTTTCTCAATGAGACCAAGACTGACCACCCTGATTAAAATGGCAAACTGGCTCCTACCTCCTCCTCCATATTCCTGATCTCTATATATGCTTGGACTTCTTTCTTTTGTTAATTTCTTTCCATATACTTATCACCTTCTAATGTAAAAGCACCACAGGGCAAGGATTTTTGTTTGTTTTATTCCCTGGTGTATACCAAACTTTCAGAAGAGTATCTAGCACATAGTAGGCACTCAAGAAGTAATTATTGAATGAATAAGGGATGGTATAGAATGTAAGAGCTCTAGCTCTGGAGTCAGCTGGACCTGGGTTCAAATTCCAGTTCTACCACTTATAAGCTGTATGATCTTGGACAAATGTCTTGAGCTCTCTGTGCTTCCATTTCCTCAACCAAAGAAAGTCCTTTTGGTTTAAAGAGTATCATTACATCAGCTTCCTTATTTAATTATGAGTACTATTCCACCCTGTTTTGCTACTGAGGAGAATGATTCTCAGAGAGATTGTATAACCTGCCAAGGGCCACATAGTTGGAAATTTATAGCTCGGATTTGTTCCATGCCTTCTGACCCAAGAGACCGCTGTTCTTTCTTTCACAACACAACAGCTTTATACGCATCATAAAGTCTCAATATAATGTAAACTTGTCAAGAATATTAACAATCATTCACATTTGCGTGGAACTTTACAGCTAGAAGCAGGCAGCAGTTTGGCATGGGGTTGGTGCATCAGAATTGCCTGGGGAAGCTTTATCAAAACGTGTATGCCTGTCTGCACCTCCAAGCCTCCAGGGTGGGACCTATGCATAGGCATGTTCAAAAAGTTTCTCAGAAGACTCTTACATATTTCCTGGATAAGAAACACTGCTTCAAAGAACTAAAGTTGGTCCTCAAAACCATCTCATAAGGTATATCTTATGTTATTCCAGTTTTAAGGACCAAGAAAACAAGACTCCAAAACATGAAGGGATTTTTGCATAACCACACAGCTGGCGAGTGGTGTGGCTTGGAAACCAAACTCCACTCTTCTGGCTCAAATTGTGTTTGCTGGAAAGAATTTGTTAGAAGTCAGTAGGTTTGGGTCTTAGTCTTGTCTCTTCCCCTCAAAAGCTAAGTTATTATAGCAAGTTATTTAATTGCTCGTTTCATTTTAGAGGGAATATATATATTCCCTACTTCCTTGAGGTAAACAGAGTGAGAAACAAATGGGATAACAGCTGTGAAATAATAACAGGCAGTGTTTATCAACTGCCTATCAGAGAAGAGAAACACCCTACATTGTTATACTCAGTCTTCATTACTGTCCTGCAGGATCTATTTTATTACCTTTATTTTATCAAGGCAGACAGACATGTAAGCACATAGCTAGCAAGTGGTAGAGAGGGATTACTCAAATGTATGTCTCTCTGATCCCAAAGCCCATGTACTTTCCAATCTATAATACTCTTACCATAAAGGATACCAGAAAAATTAGTAGCTATGAGATACATATTAGATATAAAAGGATTAACAAGCCATATATTATAAATGAGATCACATAATACTAATTTACAATCATAAATCATATCCAGCTAAATTTATTTACTTAGTTGTTTATTTATTTATTTTTATTTATTATTTTCTTTGGAGATGGGGTCTTGCTCTGTTGCCCACTCTGGAGTACAGTGGTGCAATCGTAGCTCACTGCAGCCTCAAATTCCTGGGCTCAAGTGATCTTCGCACTTCAGCCTCCTGATTAGCATGGACTACAGGTGCGTACCACTATGCCCAGCTAATATTTTAATTTTTTTTTTTTTTTTTTTTTTTAGAGGGAAGTTTTCACTATGTTGCCCAGGCTAGTCTTGAACTCCTGGCCTCAAGCAATTCTCCTGCCTCAGCTTCCCCAACAGCTGCGACTATAGGCATGAGCTGACACACTGGCTGGAATAACTAGTTAAATTTAAATTATACATACTGTGTTAGTCAGTTTTGCATTGCTAAAAAGGAAGCCCGAGAGTGAAAAACAGTGTATTCCAAGACTGTAGAATTCCACAAGACCTCATGATCCACCGACCCTATTTCCTCAGAGACCCTGGGATTCAGAAAGCTACTCCCCTAGTTACACCTGAAGGCTAAACCCAAGAACTATTAATGGAAGGCAGAGAGCTGAATAAAGAGTAAACATTCCTTCAATTCTTTCTGGTTCTCATTCAAAGGCTGGGGAAAACCCAACAGTGGCCATGGCCTTCAAGGTGTGCCAGGAGCCAGAGAGAAGTCTGAGAGTCCTTTACCAGAAGCCATCCCAAGCCCAGTGGGATCATCTGGGTTTGTAGCCAAGGGTAAAGCAAACATCAGTGTCCGAGAAAGAGTATTAAAGATTAAGCCCAAGTACAAAGCAAGAGAGCCTGAGCCGAGATCATAAGCAGGTTGAAAAGAGAGGCAAAAGTCTCAGAGAGCAGGCTGTCAACAAATTCACCTTCAGAAAGTCAGCAGCCAACAAATTTCTGTTGACTTTTTTAATCAACATATTGAATACCATGTTTCCATGGATAAGGGAAGGGGAACGGTGATTTGTTTTATAATAAAGACTGGCCACTTGTGAGTCCCTCAGGCTGATCACATGGGACATCACTGAGAGTGTCATCCCTTAGTCTTTGACTGACTATAACCCACTAAACATATACACAGAGAGGGTCATTTCAGGACAAGGCCATGGAACACCTTCTCTCCAGAGAATCTGGAATCAGATGGGATTGGATACTTAGCTCATAATAAAATTCGACACAACTCTATGATTATTTTTATTTGTTTTGTCCAGTTCTTGGTCATGTTACTGTGGTCTTGCTAAGAATGCAAATCCCAGTGGCTATCGTGGCCTTAGTAACTGCTCCTGGACTAGGTTGAACTTAATGCAACTGTTTGGTGAGTTGAAGTTAGAGGCATTCGGGAGACAACAGATTGTGACTTCCAAGTGCTTTAATTGACATACAGCCCCTGGAATTCAGACAAGAAAATCCTACAGGGAGGCTTTGCTCTGTAGGAGAACTGAAGAAAGGGCTGGGAGATTTTCCAAGCCTGGAGGAACTTGGATAGATCCAGAGGATGATGAAATTTCATTCCTTTCCAGTCCCAGCCCCAGCCCCAAGACAGCCTGGAGATCCTGGGAGCCAAGGTCAGGAAAGGAACAGCTTGTCCCCCGACAGTGTCAAGTAGGGCCTGCAGAGCTCTTTTGTTTACATTGAGTAGAGCTTTTTTTCAATCCCTTACCCACAAATTCAGGATGACCTTCCCTCCTCTCCAGTAGCACCCTTGTAGGGCAAAGGGCCTGATCTTTGGCCTAATAGCCCAAACCACTCCTAGGAGAAAGGAAAAATACCAGGTATCATGGGAGGTATCTGTGGTGGAGAAAAAAGAGCATTACCTGTGCAATCCAGACTCCTGGATATTTGCAATATTTTAATCCACTGCTCACCCAAATCTTATGTCATCCTTTGCGTGCTCTTTTCTCCAAGAAAGTAATACAAATTATCAGCATTTTTTCCTGTTTGTAATAAGCATTACCAATAAAATTACCATAAAATACAATAATGAAACTAACAACAATGAAAACTCTACAGGTTAAAATTTGTTGTAGGTAAAAATTAACAAAAGAATCATGTATTACTGAGCACATCGTAAAAATGCAAAAAGCATAAAAATGGTCTGAGAACAAAATCTGTTTAGAAGAAATTATCAATAATTGCAACAATAAAATAAAACTGTCAATAGCTAAAACCACATACAGAAAAACTAGTAAAAGAATAATATCTTATAAAAATTATATTTAAAAAATTTTATCTGGAAAAATTGAATTTAGTAACTATAAAGGCCAAAAAGAAAAAAGAAATGGAAGAAACAATGATCAAAAAATTTTGACAATAAAACAACAAATGACAATAATAATAATAACTAATGGCTACATTAAAGTTTACTGTCAAAATGTACCCAGAAAGATTAATCTAAATCAATATCAGTAAAATAAAAGTAAAACTATAACTTGTTTAACTGTACCAGATAGAAAATTGATCAAGGAATTAAGTTGGATCAGTACAGAACACTCCAAAAGAAAAATGCTTTTATTAATAGACATTCATTCACTAAAGCATAGTCTTGATTTTAGAGATTTATTTTTTAAAATTATGGACATTAAGTACATTCAAGGCCAAAAGAGCTAGGTCAGAATACCCATGGAGTCCAAATACAAGTCAATATAAAGGGATCAAAATGTCCTGTACTCAACTCCTAGGATAGAATTTTGGCTCTGAAACACATAAGTTTGATACCAGCAAGCTGCATGACTTTGGGAAATTTATTTAATGTCTCTAAGCCTCCAATGCCTCATATGTAAAATGTACATAATATGTAATTTCATAATACCTTTCCTCTTAGTGTTTATATTGGACTATCCAACCAAAACCATGAGAAGTCTTGCACACATTTTCTTCTGAGTGGTTCCTTACACCTTGGTTTCCATACTTTGTATCATATAACTTCAGGCTCTAAGCATGACCTCCTGAACTAAGGATGCATACCTGACCCAAAGATAACTATGGTTAGATTGGCCAGCAACCAGTCAAAAGCACTGCCCAACGAAGATACTTTATTCTCAATGGTTACTAGCTCATCCAATCCATTAAGTCCATTCTTGAAAAATTTTGATGTCAGATGTGCAAACAAAGAAATAAGTGAAAGTGAACAGAGATTAGGATTGGCAGAATCAGAGAGGGGTAAAGAGGAAACAAGAGGCAGAAGCCGTTAGGGAGCAGGACTCATGAGTAAGTGGAAGCCAAAAGCAAAGTTGAAGGAAAAAGGTAGAGGAAAAAAAAAAAAGAAAGAACTAGGAACAAAATAGGAAGACAGTGGTGAAGGGAAAAACAGAGATGGAGTTGCTGCATCACCGTATTAGGCAGGGTTCTCCAGAGAAACAGAACCAACAGGATATACATAAATAGGTAAGAGGAGATTTACCATAGGAAATGGCTCACATGATTATGGAGGCCAAGAAGTCCCACGACATGCCTTCTGCAAGCTGGAGAACGAGGAAAGCCAGTGGTGTAATTCAGTCTGAGTCTTCCCACAGCAAAGCTGACAAACCTTCAAATGCCTCCTTCCTGTCTGTCCTCCCTGCCCTCACCATCTCATAATCTAGCCAAGCTATTGTCATAACTTTCACATCATTCCTTTGGCATGTCTTATTCCCTCTCTGCTGACACTTTACTTTTATTTTACAACATACTTTGTCCAGATTTAACAGAAAGCAATAAGATCAGGATAATAATAGTCTCGTGTGGCCTCCCTAAGATTGATAACATGTTGTTGACCTAGTTATTGCATTTCACTGTTACCAGAAATCAACTGATTAGACAATTTGGGGAGTATTTTGCATTGATTTTTTTTCATTTTCACTAAGGAGGATGACCTTGCAGAACTCAATTGGTTATTACCCAAAGTAGGCCTAATGGCTGGCAATCTTAATGCTTATGCAATTCCCAAGAATTCTAGATTCCATATTTTCTTTTAATTTAATAATGCAAACCTCTAATTTTCCACCATCATGTACTCGAGTTGGCCCAAAGGATTTAGAATGGTTTAGTGCCCAAATAGGATATTTATTCAGCATGGAAAGAACAGAGATATTACAATGAAATCTGATTAAATCATATCCCATATTCTAGGCCTAGTTTCATCACCAATAATATGAGTGCTTTCTTTTTTTAATTTTTATCTATCTCCTAAAAGCCTAAGAATCCTTCAAGGTCAGCAATTATATTTCATTTTCTTTGTATCTGCAATGCCAAACACAGTTCTGTCAAATAGTAGCAATTAGATTAATCTTCAGTGAATGAATGTATGTCCAAGCTTTTGTGAAATGTGACTTCCATGGAGCTATCCAAAACCCCTGACATCATCAACTGCTCTGTGTGGCAATAGCAGCCATCCATTTATGATGAAGAAGAGCTGCGGGTGCATTAGAAGCCTGCCCCAAACTGTGAGCTTCAGTTCTAGGCCATGATCCTGGAGAGGCAATAGACTGCTGTGAAAAGTGTGCCAGAGTCTGCTTCAACTCAAGATAGTATTTGAATCTATACTATCTAGGGCAAGCTACTGGGCATAGGGAAACCACATATTTTAGGGTGAGGGGGGCCCAAATGTGAATTGAGTTCCATCGGTCTCCCATTTAAGGCTCTTTGGGTGTAAGAAACAGAACTTACTTAAATAACTTTAGGCAAAAGGAAAATATTTTATTTTTATTTTTTTAAAAAGAATTATCAACACAAACTCAAAGGCAGGGGAATGCAGATAGGCCCCAGGAGGGCCTGGCTCCAGGAAGTAAACACATACCCTCCAAACCAGGCCACAGAACCACCCCATCTCTGGGCCACATGCTTTCTTACACCTTCTTCCCTCTGCACGTCTCTCTGTAGAGCAATTTTTCTTGTTCCTCTTGTAAACAGGATAAACATGGCTGCCAGGTCCTATTTTTTCTTAGTGCTCAGTTCAGGTGCTCACAGAGGCTGGCTCATGGTTCTGAGGTCCATTCCAATTTCCTGGGAGACAGGGTCTAATTCTCTCCACACCCTGGACCAATGATCTCTGTCTGCCCACTCAGCAGGGGCTGCAGGAATATGCTTTCTGGAGAGTGGTGATTTTAACTAGAGACATAAAATGACCAAATCCTATTTCATTGGGCTCACACCAGCAGAAGTACAAAGGATATCCAATGTTCAGTGGGTGTTGCATTAACCCAGAAAAGAAACAATGAGAACTTAAATAAAATCAGAAAATCTATCAGGGAGATAACGTGAAAATGAATGTAAGAAATATGAAAGAATCAGAACAACAAAATTAGATGTGGGGATAATAGAGATTTCTGGTCTAGAGAGGCCTAGGGATGGCAAAATTCATCTTCGAACAAGAGCACATTTAAGGCAGCCTAGACTAAGCTATGATGTTCAGTAGGATTAGGTATAATTTTTTTTCCTTACTAGCCAGAGGAAGTAGGTTTATTTATTGCATTTTCCACATAAAATATTTTCAATTTATGATAGGTTTATCAGAATGTAACCCCATTGTGAGTGAAGGAGCATCTATAAAGAGATTAGGGAGAGATATTAAAGGTAAGGCAGGGAAAAGATGGCTCATAGTGATCAATGTTAGAGATGACTCTAACATTGTACTACCCAGATTAACACCCCTCAGTGGCTCCTATTACTAAAGGACAGAATTTCTTATGTATGGACCTTAAAGCTATTCATTATACAGCCTAGAGCACTTCTCCATCCTAAGGTTCAGTCACAACAAGCAATAAAACAAGATATAGTTGCCTGAATGCACCACCTTCTCAGGTCTCTTCTGTGCATTTAGACATCCCATTCACTCTTCCTAGAATTCCAAAGGAAGTCTCCTATTTAAGCAAACTAAATATTTTTTCTCTGGTACTCACAGACTTGTAAAGTACACAATTATTGGTGTATTTACCCCTCCAACTCCCCACCAGAGTGGGAGTGCCTTGAGGGGAAAGGACTATGCCCTGCTCATAGTACCTGACAGACTGAACATCCCAGAAATGTTAAATGAATGAATGAATGAGGATGGGGGTGCTTTAGGAGCTTTGAGATAGCAAAATATGGCCCCTTGCTAGGCTAAGAAGCTTGCATGGGTGGAAGCTTGAAGAGAAATAGATCTACCAACCAGAGTAGCCTCTGTTGGGAATTCAGCGGAAAATCAGTTACCAACAATAGTAGGATTTGGAGGCGCAGTGAGAACCTAGCTGCAGTTTTTGTGCCAGTGGCATCAATTAATAAATAGAAACCCACAGAATTGAAGTTGATGTCCTTTTGTAAAGTAAAAAGCAACTCTTTTCACTCCCACAGTCAATAGTTTAATCTGGGAGACAAATTAGGAGTGATCAAATCAGGTCTGTGAGACCTCGGGGGCAGAGAGTCTCAGACAGCTGGGGCTTTCCTGAAAGGCATAAAAAGACCAACATTCTGTTCAAGTCCATGATCAAAGGCTTGCCAGACTCCCTCATGAGGAAGAAAATCCACTTAACAGGATTAAGAAAATCTTTGATTTTTAATCTGTTGCTATATAAAAGTATGAGCTCTGTTCACCAAACAGAATTAAGTATCAATTAGAATGTTTTTAAAATCTGTATTATAATCACAATTTAGCAATACTAATTGATATGTGTGGCTAATGGGAAATCATCAGATATAAATCTAATATAAACTTGAGTGAACTTGCCTCATCTCACTCTCTTTCCTGGAATTCTATGATCCCAGATGATCCCAGAATATTAGAGCTGCAAAGAACCTTGAAGGACATCTAGGCCAATAACCTTATTTTATCAGAAGCCAGGGTGGAAAAGTGCATTTCTCCAGCCTCCCTTTTTGTTAGTGGTAGACCTGAGCCGGAAACGCAACTTTTCCATCGAATGGTCTTCCCTCTATGTCATGTCATGAAAATAGGTTAAATTGTGTTGTGTTCTCTTTTTAATTAGTCAGTGAATTATTCAGTACAGTTCAAAAGTTTTCTGTCCAAAAGAATTAGGTAAATCATGTTTTCATGCCAAAAATGGTAACCTTCAGATAGCCAGAAAGTAGCATTTTCTGGGACTCTTCGTTTCCTAGGAGTTTTCAAAAGTCATAGTTTTACTAAACAAACAATAAATGCTCTAAGAATTCTGAAGGGAAAGATTGTGATTGATGTAGGAGACAGTAGATAGATTATGGAAGGGAGAAGTCTTAAACAGAAAGCCAGGAAGAATGGATTGAACCCACGGGGTTATAAGAAAGAGGAGAAGGAATTGCATTCCTGACCAAGATAAAGGAAAATATTACGATGAATGATTCAAGAGAACTAAATCTGGATTGGAATTAATTTGTTTAGAAAAGTATTTCTCTGAACATATTCTTCAGAATATTCATTCCATAGTATGCTCTATTAAAAAAAATACAGAGCAGGGGGATTCTGTGTTCAAATAAGACTGAAAACTGCTGTATACCCTCCTTAATGAATCCCAGTGCACATTGGCGTATTAAAGCTGCCAAATCTTCTTGCAGTCAAGAAACTTATTCAATATTATTTAAACTTCGGATTGAAATATGACATACATAATGGTACTGCTTAATTAATTTTCACTAACTGAACACACTCAGCATTTAATCATGAAACAGCACCCCAGAAGAATTGAGTCTTTTTTAACACTTTCTGAATTCCATTTGACCATAGAATGGAGGTCACCAAACTTTTTCTGTAAAGGGTGAGATGGTGAATATTTTAGACTGTGCTGGCCACATGTGGTCTCTGTTGCATATTCTTTATTTTATTTTATTTTTTTGTATAACCTTTTAAAAATGTCAAAACCATTCTTAGCTCAAGGGTTATACAGGAACAAGCCACAGCTTGATTTTGAGCTCTTTACAGATTCCCTGCCATCGGTCTCCCTCTTTTGTGCTCCTTTTTTTTTTTTTTTTACATAATGCTTATTAACATCTATTACCTCTGGTTCTGCTAGAGACATTTTAGACAATATCATTTAGAGAAATGGCTTTCAAACATTAAGCATGATCATCAATTGATGAGCGGGTTAAATGTGGATTTCTGGGCCTGAAATCTGCATTTGCCTCATGCACTCCAGGTGATTCTGATCCAGGCAGTGCAAGGTTCACACGTGTAAGGGAAAGCTTCCAATAATGGAAAAACAAAGGCGATGATGACCTTGGGGTTGAAGATCAAGAGGTGGCCATGTACAATGAAGGAAACAAGGAAGGTAGAGCTCAGTCATCTCAGAGAACATTTTCAAAGCTTATTTAGGGGAAAATTGCCATCTTCCTTCATAATGGACAATGGAAGAAGGCTTTCAAGAGGAAGGGCAACCACAGCCTCTGGCCCCCCAAGATTCCCTGTGCCATTGGGATGTCTAATTCACCCTCTGCCACTGCCATAGACAGGTAGGGGAGGGCTTTCCCCCTTTCCTGGATCCCTTTGGTAGAGCTGAGCAAGGAGAGGCCTTCACTCAGGGCTTCACTGAAGACTTGTGGAAAACAAAGAAGAGAGCAGTATGTAACTAAACTGTCTAGGTTTCACTCAGCTCTTTAGCAGGCTTTATCCGCCAGAGCTTGTAGGCTCTACCTCATCGCAGCTTCCAGCTTGTTTCTAGGGTGTGGGTGACTTGAATGCAAAAGTGTGTTAGAGCCAGCTCATCCCAGCTGCCAACTGTATCTCTTCCCAATTCCTTGTGCAGTGAGTGGCTTCATGTTGGTAGCTTGAAATTAGTCATAGTGGGAGTATTTACACCACGACAAAAAAACAAATTTGTTTTAATAAAAGTGTTATTTATTTATTTATTTATTTTTAAGAACTGGTTGTTACCAGTTACCAGCACGTCATTGTTTCACATCCACCACTCAGAACGTGTAATAGTTCCATAGGTCAAAGTGCAGGCTATGTGTTAAAAACAGACCTTGTTTTGAATCCAGGACCATTTGTTACTAGCTATGAAACTCTTAATCTCTCAGGGTCCAGTTTACCCTGCTTTAAAAATGGAAATAATAAGCCCTTCCAGTTTATGGCTGGGAGGATTAAAAGAAATACTATATGAAGAATGCCTGACACATGGCAAGTATCCACAGGTGGTTCAGAAATCTTAACACCTTAAAGTAGAACCAAGAGAGGCCTTGAGAGAGACTGGAATTCTCTACCCCTCCTGCCTAAAGCCTTCCACGTTTCACTTTTCCATCTCAGAACGCTGCCTCTTCCATAAGCGATTGGCAGTGAGAATATCCTCAGAGAGCTCCCATGCTGCAAACTGGACCTTTTCCTATAGATTAAATTGACTTATCCTTTCAGGCTACAACCCAATAAAGCCCAGTTAGCACAAAAGAGACACACACATGTAGTAGCAGGTGGGGTATGTTTTGCAACACCTCCAAACCCACAATCATGCCTGGCCTAGAGCACTTTCTATTCTATTTACTGGATGCAGGGCTCAAGGACAGAACCCGTGTCTAGTTCCCCTTTGTATATCATTAACTGAAGAAACGCTGGTATAACAATTGGGATAGCAATTAGCAACAAAAATATGTAAAGTTTTCCTGGATCTTAGTATAGATTTTACTTTCCTGCCTAAGTAAGTAGAGCATTCTGCATGCAATGAAGCCATTCCCAGGTGTCTGAGGATGAGATAAGGCCTCCAGGTCCTCATTGTCAACAGCAATTCTCTCCACCAGAGTGATGTAGCTGGAGAGTAAGAAAACTGCACTGAAGCTGTATTTAACCATGGGACAGCTCTGAGACACTGTTTAGACCAAATCCCTGACATCCTATTGTTTTCTTGTCATTTGCCTCTCCTATGGGCTAAGAAGATTCACAGTGGATTGTGAGTTCCACAATCCAAGTTGATTAAGGTTTTGAAACCCAGATCTTATTCGTCCGCCTCTCCCCTGCCATGACTGGGAGAGAGCAGAGCTGTGGGACCTGCGGGTTCCCTCCCTCTGTCGTTCCAGCCCCCCTTCAAGAGCCCAAAGGTCTCCCACGATTCTCCAAGCATTTCTGTTAGATCGGCTCTAAAGCAGGAATGAGTTTTCTCCATAGGACTTTAATTGATTTAGACCAGAAATTAGTGTGCAACACATAGCCTCAGATATGCGAGCTATGAGATCAACGTGTCACTTACTTCATTAGCTATAATTTAATAACAGGCAAAAATTCTTTTCAATTGTGTGTTTCCCATAGCCCTTGATGTCTAGAGTATAAGCATAACTTTATTTGGATGAAAAAAGTGTTCAAGAAAATCTTCTGGAAAATCAGGCTTGGAAAAAATTCAGGTATCACCAAGAAACAGTTTTCAAGGGATGAATAATCCAATCCTTAACATCCAACTTTTAGTCAACAAATACCTGTCAAAGCCTACTACACATATGGCATCATGTTGGGAGCTGGGAGACCCCTGCCCCCTCAGGGACTTATATTCCAATGAGAAAGCAACACTAAAACATTGCTTACATGAATAAAGATGTGATGATAAATTATAGTAAATATCGTGAAGGAACAGTACAAGGAGCTGCAAGAGAAACTCATTTAGCTCTGCAGGAATTAGGAATTGTTCTTTGAACAAGGGACATTTAAGTCAGGATTTAAAAGATGAAGAGTTGGCCTGGGTGGCATAGAGAACATTTCATAATAAAGGAACACTGTGAGCAAGGTCCTAAGGTAGAAAAAAGCAAATAAGGGAACCGAAAGGTCAGTGTGCCTGAAGCACAGAAAGAGGGCAGACAGGCACTCCCATGCCACGGCGAATTTAAGGATTCTGGCCACCATCCTAAGAGCGACGGGGAACCACGAAAGGGCTTCCAGGGAACGAGTGGCATCACCAACTTTGTGTTTTTAAATGATTATTCTGGCCATTGTGTGGTGAATGGGCTGGAGGGAGGCAAGAGAGGTTTCTGGGAGGCCAACTAGGAGGCATTGCTGTCATCTAGGGGAGTAATCTCCTCGTGCTCCCCAGCACCAGGGCACTGAGGGAGCAGTCTGCACGAGGGAAAATTCTATTCAACAGTTGGCACCTTTTGGTAAACTAATAATAAACGCTTCCCCCTATGAAGGGGAAAAATTCTATTCAAGTAAAAGCTTCAAGAACTACTGAGGGAATAGCTGTGTGCTGTCCATCAGACCACGACCTGTGGCTCATTGACAAGAGATTTCTGCAGTGCGAGAGCCGGTGTCCACAGAGTCCCCCCTGGCAGGGCATGGGTGACCAGCTACAGACTGTTCCAAATCATTTCTAATGGGGCAGATAAGTACCACATGGTGACTTGAACACAGCTCTTGCCTTTGAGTGAGGGAAGGAAACACCAGGCAGAGTAGAAGAGGCACAAGCAGAGACAAGTTTGAGTCAGACAGTCAGGTGAGGCCATTTATTAGCCCCCTGACCTTACACAAGCTGCCACCTCTTATATACCAATTTCTTCATCTTATTGCAAAAAGGGACTAATGTACCTGCCTCGTAGGGTTTTGTGAGGGTTCGTTTAAAGTGAATGAGTTATTAATAATATGTAGAAAGCATTATTTAGTACAGAATCTGGCCCTGGGATGTCCTCGATAAAGGGTGGTTGCTGGTTTTCTTATCTGGGCAGTCCCATGGACTAGCAGGGAGTTTGGACCCAGGCTCGTGTTCGAATCCCACCTTTGCCATTTAGTCTTTGTGACTTTGGGTAAGTTTAATAAAATTCTCTGTGTCTTAGTTTCCTCAGCTTCCTGTTCAAATGGGGATGAAAAATCTTACCCGAAAAGGTGGCCATGGAGATTAAATGAGTTAATGCTGTGCACTTTTATTTCTCCCTCTACTTCCACACAGGGAGGTGCACTAGAGCAGCACTTTCTCAAAATAAGGGGGTGAGCTGCAAAGGCAGTAGGTGGAGGGAACTGAAATGCGACAAACATGAGTGCAGATCGGAGGACTTAGAGGTATTCAGGTAACAGCCTCACTCCATACTTGCATCTCCCTGCACAAAGAGGATAAAGATTATTCAGAGTGAAGCTGAATCATTCTGCGAGTTATCCCTGGGGAGAGCCTAATTAGCATTTAAAGAGATGCTGGAAATGAATATTGCTGATAAGGTAAAACCTTACAGCTTGAAACTCTACACTAAAAATGTGCATCCTGCTCTGACAAGGAAAGAAAGGAAACCAACACAAGTCACTTTCCTGTTTTTCAACTGAGGAAGGGTGGCTCATGCTTATTCTGCCAGTCTCAGACTTGTCAACAAAAAGCGAGCTTGCTCTGGATGGTGCACTTCTATTTGCTTATTCGACACAGTCGTGGAACACCCCCTATGTGTCAGGCACCTTGCTATAGATGAGTGAGACATGACGTGTACCTCAGGGAGTTCACAAGGGCAAGGGCAGACGGCACAATGTGGTGTGGTAAAGACTCAGGGACCAGTACACTGAGCTGCAGCGGCCCACGCACAATTACAGGAGACTCTTCAAGAGGGAACATTTGCGCCACAGCCCAGATTATGAACAGGAGAAGGAAAGGCAAAATGGGCACTGGGAGCAGGGTGTTGCACAACATCATCTCTGAGTTGGGAAAAAAGGCAATGCAGGTGGAGAAAACAGCATGGGCAAGGCAGGGAAGTGTGGAAGGGGATCTCCACCCTGAGCTGAGCCACGTGACATCCCCAAAAAGAAAAGTCAGCTTGCCAAATCAGAATGGGAGGAGAGCAGCATGATTGTTCTTCATACCAAGGCAGGTTAGGGATGAGATAAATCTAAGAACAGCAGAGCTGGAGGGGTGCATAGACTAACTGGTCTGGCTCTCCAATGAGGGAAAGCTAGGGATCAGAGAGGTGAGGACACATGTTCAGTGTCACACAGCAGCTAAGTGGCAGAGCCAGGACTAGAAGCCAGGTTTCCTCTTTGCCACCCAGGCCTGTATTCCTTCCTCTGCACTAACATGAGCGTTCCTACGGGGCAAAGATGTCCAGCCTGGCCAACAAACTGAGAGTTGTGCTGTGCACTAACAGCCCTGAGTCAACAATACCCTCCAGACCTCTTGTTTGTATCAAGGGTTGAGAGAGAAAGGAGGGAATGCAAGCCCAGACTCACTCAGGACCCAACCTACCAACCAACTTCCAAAGGAAAAAGAAGGCTTATAATACCTAATATTGGAAGCAATCTAAACATCCAAAACTAGGAGAGTGATTAAATAAACAATAATGAATTCACTCAACTGATTATTTCTTGGGTATTAAAATTTTTACAAATATAATAACATTAAAATGCTTATGGATAATAGAGAAAAAAATAAAGTACTAATAATATAGCAATACTATCTAAAAAACAAAAACAGAAAAAAATAACAGTAAAGACAAACCAAAAATGTGGTAAATGATTGTTTTGGTAAATGACAATGAACTAAAAGTGATTTTTAAAATTTTAATTAGTTTTTTCAAATTGTCTTTAATGAGCCTCTTATACCTTTACAATACTAAGGTATACACAACACACGCACGCACACATATATATATGTATATATCTAAATATATAGAGAGATGTAAATTATATTTCTCACTTCACCATCTTTCATTGAAAATAACAAGCTAGTTATATTTAAGGTCAGCTAAGTCAAGGGACAGTCAGTGTGCTTAGTTGCTTATGTGCCCAGAATTGTGCCACATACTATGGAAGATGGGGGGGGAAATAGTAGATACAGAACTGTGCTCAAAAGTCTAAGCAAAACAAGACTGGCACAGGTTCAGCTTGTTGTATAGCAGACTCATTAACTATTCACCAAATGAATGAATATAGGTCCATGAGCAGGACTGTCTGTGAGGATGTCAGGAACATCCTCACTCCATCCACTCAGGGGAATAGCTTAAAACTTGTTTTTCAAGAATCCCTTTATAGATGATTCTGGATTAGTTCTGTCAAGGAGAGGCTCTCGAGGGAGTTTTGGAAGACTAAAGAGAAGGAAAAATCATTATTTCCCAAGGACAGCTGTTTGCAGGCATGTGAGCATTGGCAGAAGGCAAACGTTTGGGATATCACCCCAGGAATCACCCCTTTTTGGTACTGCAAAATGTTGAATCATCAACCATGGCTCCCAGCACCTCTGGGAAGCCTCCTGGAAATAACTCACCTTGGAGAGGCAGCTGCTGGGGTCAGTGGGACAGCTTCCCTGAGACCTCTGCACTTTGTGATTTTCTGAAAGCAGAAATCTCCATTTTCCAGTAGCCATGGAAATCTCTAATTCCCTGTACTAAACCTCTTCCTACTTGAAAAACCTAGAGCAGCTTCTGTTCTAACCAAACCCTGACTAATATGGGCCACATATAATGAAAAATCAGAGTAACTGGACCTTGCTATTGCACAAGGAATAGGAATGTTGGCAATGTCTGAATCATGGGATCCATTCTAAGCCTGATGAACCAACCAGACGTGCGGATTATTTGTGTGTGGATGAATAACTCCCCTTCCTGCTTACTTCATTCAACTATCCCTTCAATTCTTGTTTCACCCATTCAAATTTCTTATCTCTAAGGCTTCTGCCTCTTTACCACCAGGAGAGATGAGAAAATCATTTCATGGTCGCTTTTTTTCCTTTCCCCAAACAACTGCTAATAAATATTAATTCTCTCCAGGAGGCTTTCATTTGGGAAATTAACAGTTTGGTTTCCTGAAGGTGGTGGCCAATGTCCTGAAATAAGCCTCAGAAAATTCTTACCAAGTCATTGAGTCATCTCCATCCCAGACCACCCATTTCCTGGGACACCTTCCAGATGAATCCAGCCCCTGCATCCACAGGGCCCTTGGAAGAATGGCACAAAGCCCATGACAGTCTGGCAAATCCACTCAAGGTGAAGGGCAATTTGGGTCATCTCATTCACGTTCATTATTCACCCTTCTATACACATGTGTTAAGTATCTAGTATGTGCCAGTCACTGGCGGTGGGTAATAGAGACCCGATGGAAGCAAAACATGGTCCCCATCCTTGAGGAACTCAATGTCTAGGGTACTAACAAATGCTAAATTATAATAATAGAAAGGTGCTTCTTTTAGAGTCAAATAATGTTTTAACCTAAGCACTATTATACAAATAAAAATAAAAACCGAGTGACTAAAGATCGAGTGCTGAGTGGAAGTAATTTTAATTCCAGGCAAGAAATATCCAGCAGACAGTTAAAGTTCTGAAAGAGGTGGGTTGGGGAAAAGGAAATGAAATTGGTATTTTAAAGCCAAAGAGCTACAACTCTCTCTGTCCCATTTAAGAAAACAAAGGCTCCGAATGCCATTTGCTGGCTGATAACATTTGGACTTACCCCTCAGATGCATGTAAGTGCCACTATGGCTATGGTGGTCTCTGCCATGTACAGATGTGCCTACCTTGGGACTATGGCTTTCAGTTGCCTTTGCTCCTTACCTTAAGTTGTCTAATTTGAGATTATTGCTCCCCATTGTCATTTTATCAGAAGTCAGGTTTGCACAGCTGGCAGCAGGTTAGAGGGCATGTCAAGGCTCATTAATAGGGTAACAATATAATTTATTGTCCCAACCAGGATATTGTTTAGAGTAAAAGTGCTAATAAATACGATAAAGTAACACAACAGCTATAATAACTTAGGACTGCCCCAAGGAGGACAGTCACCTACCTAAAGGGGAAGTAAAAAGGACACAATGTGTGTTAAGCTTCTGTGTAACATTCTACCAGCTGTTTACATGTGTTTTCCCTCATTTTAATCCTCACAACAACTTTATGATGTAGATGTTACTTATTCTCATTTTACAGTTAAGGACCCAAGGCTCAGTTAATTGAGTAAATTGCCTAGGGTGTGAAAAGGTAGTAAGAGGTGAAGCCATAATCTGAACTCAAGTCGGTCTGATTCCACTATCCACTCTCATCACAGCCATTACAGCGGCTCCCAAAATGGTGGCATTTTTTTGGAAGGCCCATACTGACTTTGAGCCAAAGATACAGGTTTTCATTAACAAATGCGATGTGATTGCTTACTGCTGTGTTCCACTACTTTGTTGAAATTCAACCACTGATTCAATGTAATTCAACATATTTAGGCTGGACTTGGCACTGTGGATACACAAAGGGATGGTCCCAACCCTGAAGGATCTCACAGTACAGGAGAAAGACAGGAAAATCCATAATTACAGAACAGCATGATAGGTGCCGGGACAGAGGCACTCCCAAGGCCTCATAGAATCACTACCAGGAGCATCTCATCCAGTGAGAGCAGGAAGGAAGGCTTCTCAAAGGAGGTGACTCAACACAAGTATAAAGGATGGGTAGGAATTGGCAGAAAGAATCGGATGAAAGCATAGAAAATACTGTGTGCAACAGAACACTAACATAAAACAGCCTTTAAGGAACCAGAGAAAAATACCAAGTAATTCTGTTCAGCTGGAGGGAAGGGGACAGACCTACATAGCAGGGCTCGGGGACCTAACCTTGTCCTGTCCACTTAGCCCTTCCCAGAAGATACCAGCCATGCTGACATGCCAGCCATCCTACTCCAATCAAAGTGAAGGGCCAGTAGTGAGCACGTGACTTTGGTGGACCACCAGTAAACTTCCTGGAGGCTTTCCTTCCATAGCTGTTTTTTTAAAATCTTCATTCAGCTGAAGTTGCTAAATTGGTAGTTTATAAGCTGAGGTTGCAAGGGCCATCTTGCCACTGAGTGGAGAAAGCCTGTCTGCAACTAAAGCCAAGGGGAAGGAGACCCTGAGAGAGACACACAAAGAGAAACAGAGACACAAAGAGCACCCCAAGGACAAAGCTTAAAACCCTGAACCGAGGCATGCCTGCAATTTGCTATTTACACAGCTTGGAATTTCCAGTTACATGCACCAATAATTTTGTTTTCTTGCTTCAGTTCAATGGGTTCTTTGTCCTAATACAGTGAATCTGAGATACTTCTGGGCCACCCAAATGGGTGTATCCAAAATATGTCTGTAGCTCAAGAGACAAGTCAGGAGGCACTGATAAATTTGAAGGTATCACCATGGGAATGTCATTGTCAATGGGGGGTACATGGCTGAAAGAGCAGTGGCCTGTTCTTTGTGGGGTACACAACCAAGCCCTAGGGAGGATAGCAAGGGGGAACCCAGCCAACAAGACTGAGAAGGAGCTGTCAGGAAGGTAGAAGGAAAACAAGGGTTTATACCAGTAGCTGAAGGAGGGCAGCATCAGAGAAGAAGGATTGCTCAGCAAAATCAAACACCACAGAGAAAGAAATTACCATCTTTTAGAAAAACTGAGGAAAAATACCACATTCCTTCACACACTCCCCCCCACCCCCACCCACCCCCCCGCAAGGAAATAAGATAGAGTAAGATAATTGCCGTAAGAGGGGTCAAAGTATAGTTTGAAGTCAAAGGCCAAATTCTATGGCCATTTCTGTTTTCATCTTACTTGACTTTTAACACTTTCTTACCATATTGATGAATACCTCCTTTAAAATCTCTTCTTTTGGTTTTGGTAGTACCACTCTCTCCTTCCTCTTCTCTTTCTTCTTGTTCCTATCTTCTCAGGATTCTTCAGTGATACCTCACTTCTAACCAACCTCTTAAATCAGCGTTTCTCAGGGGTCTGAGGCTCTTTTCTCTTCTTACTATACACTCTTCCTGGGCCATGTCATTCATTTTCTGACTCTGCAACAGCCCACAACTCTTAAACCCCTAATGTGATACAATCCCAAAGTCCCCACACCCAGGATGGGAGCTGCTGAAGTTGTTCAGTCCAGGAAGAGAATCTTCTCCTCTGAACAGACCTCAGCTGTGTTCATAGAGGATTACAAAGAAAGAAGAATTCCCATGACAGGGGAACCAGGGCCACCTACAGATGTGCATGTTGAGCACTGCACAAAGACATTCGGCTGAACGGTGAGCAGAAGCTGAAATCCAGCCTGCACTCCACTCTCCAAGCCACTCACTCTGCCACAGGGCTGGGTGTACCTCAGAGAAGGGTTCTCTTTTCCTCATGAGCACAAAGGCACTATCTGCTTGCCAAAACCATGCACCAGTATGGATGCAACCACCTAGAGGGCCACCCTTTTCTGATTTATATAATACAAAGATGAAGTATGGACCAACAGTGAACCTGAGAACCCAAGAAACAATGAATAGGGACCATTCTTCCAGAAAGCAGAGCTGGGGGCTAACGGATGAAATGACCAAGGAATGTTTTCCTCTACAATAGTAGGGAGTTTTTAGAAACCTTGTCCAGGTGGACTGATCATTGTTTCAGACCAGTGACTGTGCTGTTTTCTATTCTCTCCCTTTCCGATGCTGTTTATAGTGGGTATCCTGCTCCGGCTCCACCCTTGTATACTGAGTATGTTGAGAGATACAGAGATGACTTGGCCTTGTAGTGTTTAGGTCACTAACCCTTGTAGATAGAGGCACTAGGAGAATCTTTTGTTCTAATATTTTGTCTTTGACTCCAGTTCCCAGCACAGAGCTTCTACAACTTTTGTAATTTCCTGAGTGATAGGAGCATCTGACACAGAGCTCCTAAACCCCTTGGAATTTCCTGGGTGATAGGATCATCTTTTGTTCTAATGAGGCAGCTCTTGGTGGGCTCCTAGATAGCCTCAGGATGGGGCTGGTTGCTGGGGAGGAACCAACCCTGTGGGTAGAGGGTTGGAACTTTCAGCCCCAACCCACAGCCTCCAGGGAGAGGAGAGGGGCTGAAGGTTGAGCTGATCACCAGTGGCCAGTGATTTAATCAATCACGCCTACATAACAAAGCCTCCCTAAAAACCTAAAAGAACAAGGTTTGAAAAGCTTCCTGGTTGCTGAACACGTGGAGGAGCCTGGAGGATGGTGTGCCCATAGAGGGCAGGCTCCATACCCTTTCCCACATGCCTTGCCCTATGCATCTCTTCTGTCTGGCTGTACATCTGTGTCCTTTGTAATAGCCTTGATAACAAACGAGTAAGTGTAAGTAAAGTGTTTCCCTGAGTTCTATTAGCCACTCTAGGAAATCGATCAAACCTGAGGAGGGGATTGTGGGAACCTCCGAGTTATAACCAGTTGGTCCAAAGCATAGGTCACAACCTGGGGCTTGCTATTGGCATCCGAAGTGGGCAGCAGTCTTTTGGGACTGAACCCTTAACTTATGGGATCTGACTCTAATTCCAGGTGGATAATGCCAGAATTGAATTGAATTATAGGACACCCAGTCAATATCTGCTAAAGAATTGATTGTTGGTGGGCAGAAATCCCCACACATCTTGGTTACCAGAAGTGAAGGGTTCTGTGTTGTACTGAGTGTGGACATAGGGAAAACCAAACTGTTTTTCCTATTTCTTACATGGTACTGTCCATCATACAGAGATCCTGATTTTCAAATTGGTCAAGACTTTGGGGTTGTCTACCATTGAAAGAGGATAAGTGTGATCTACGTAAAAGGACAAGAGAGTTTTGGTAGCCAGATGGTGCACTGAGGCTGGGTACAACATGCTAGGTAAAAGATTACATTTCCCAGCCTCCTTTGCACTTACATGTAGCCACCTGATGACAGTTCGGCCAATACTGTGTAAATAGAAGTTGTTGAGTGGGACTTAAAAAGAAGGTAGACAGCTGCAGGCATAGGCACTTTTTTTTTTTAATCTTCTACCCTTTCTCCTCCTCCTTGTCTGGAATGCAAAGATGATGACTGGTGCTCCAGCAGCAATATTTGATTATAAGACAATTCCAAGATGGAAGATACATACTAAAACGGTGAAGCAGAAAGATAGATGGGTTCCTTGGTCCCTAACAAACACCATAGAACCAACACACCAACCCTTTAATGTTAAGTACAATAAACTTTCATCTTGTTTAAGCCACTGTTCCTTCTGGACTTAACTAGAAAGTTTATTTTAGTGACTAAATGTAATTCCTAACAAATACACTATAACTACACATAAAATCCCCAAATTTATTTACTGATAGTTGAGGTCTCTCCCATTAACTCTGAAGCAGCTCTCTAGCTGGATGTGCCAGCTGTCTCAAACTCAACTCTCAAAATCAAACTCATTATCACTTTGCCCACCTCCATGCCCCACTGAGTCCATTCCTCAACTTTTGTTGGGGGAGGGGATGAGGAATGAAGAGCTGACAAGCAACAAACACTGGACACTGGGTCTCAGGAAAGGGGCGTATACCAGGACTGGCCTCTTGGAGTAAAACCCTGTTGATTACTCACCTCAGGTGCGGCTTGCTCTAGACAAAGAGACTAAGGGTATGTAAATATCCGTCCTGAGCAGGGGAGGTGGGAATGAAAGCCTGCTCTCAGGAAGTCCCAGGTGTTTTTCGTGAGAGTGAAAAAACTATGAGCTAGTTCAAGAAGTGATCCTGGAAGAAATATTGGAAAAACTCTATCAATTATGTAACGTACGAAGTAGCCAGAAAATAGCCAGATTTGTTGGGCCTGCATAAGAGCATGTATATGTGTGAGTATTTTATGGGTATCTGCTCCGCATGTTGAGTCTGTGCAGTGTGCACAATGGAAAGACGTACAGCCATCTATGCACGTGCCTGTGCCTGCTGCGTATGGGGAGGGTGAGAGTTTGGAGGACGGTGGTGAGCAGAGCAGTGGAGGAGGCTAGCACTGCCTTTCCATAAAGCAGTATCTAATACTGTGAGAGTTTACCCTTAATTAAGTACCTTCGTGTCTATGTGCCCATTTGGGCCTCGCAAAAGCCTGTATAAGGTAAGGATTAATGTTGCACCTATTTTTCAAGTGAAGAGATTGAGTCACTGACAGGTAGAGTCCCACTAAAAAGAACATCCTTCACAAAGGTGTCACAATGCCAGGCTTTCCGCCTGAGAGCTGTGTGAACGTAAGCACTCCTGAAGGGGGAGAGATAACACGTAAGTCATCACGAGCTTAAGGGGCCAATTGTCCATGTGATGTTCTTGCCTCCTGGTCACGCACTTATCCATTCATTCTTCCTCTGTTCGGTCTCAAACAGGAATTTAGTCACTCCTGCATGTCAGGCCCTCTGTCCTTGGCTATGTGTGGGAGAAACAAGGAGAGAGGCCTGGGTGTCCACAGTGGCACTAATAGGGCAAAATGGCACAAGTGGGAAGTGGTGACGGAAGGGAGATTAAGGAAGAGAGTGGGCAGAATTTAATTAAATTGTGACTGCATCTAAGCTTTCTTTTCTTTACATTCAGGCTCTTACCTGATTGAATTTCAGAACCCTAGAGTTTATGTTCAGAATGTCTTCTAAAATTAGCACGCACAGCCCTGCCGTTCCTGCAACACTGCCAGTCTCGGGCAGAGCACTCTTCCAGCTGACAGGAGGCCCGGTTCTAACTTCAGCTCTGCAAAGACAGAGCTGGGTGGGTTTGGACAAGACTCACCTTGTGGGAGTCCACTTATCCCAAGTGAAGTCAGCAAAAAAGTGAACCTGCTGTCTCAGGGTTTGGGGGAAACACTGTGTCGAGCACTACACAAGGGGACATTGTTGGCAATGGTGCCAGAACTGTGAGCTTCTGACCCGATAACCATTGTTCCTTGCTTTTTTTTTTTAGTTTTGCAAGTGCCTTCTCATCTCTTCATTAGAGCCTTACATCTTCCCTTCAAGACAGGCATCTATTCCCAGTCCATTCTGAAAGTAAAGTTTTAGAGAGGCTAGCCAGGGGCCTCAGAGCAAGTCAGCGGAGAAGCTGGAAATCAGACTCGGGACCCCCAGCCAGGGATCCAATCATCCTTCCTTCCTTCTCTCCACTTTTCTGCGCACCTTCTGTGCACCAGGCACACAGCCATAAACCGGGCCTGGAGCTGCTGGCAGAGGGGTGCAGTCTGGGAGGGGGAGCGGCAAGTCAACAGGCAGTTACCCCGTGACAATGACAGTGCTATGGTAACCAGGGAGCCCCGACCTCCGTTCCCTCCAGGAGCCTTTGCCTAAAGGGGCTCAGAACCCAGAAGGCCTCCCCACAACACTAGGTGCTGGGGGGATTTGGGAATTAGGTGTCAAACTGAGGTGCATACTTACTTCCATTTTAATCTTAGCTACTGGAGAGAGCTGCCTGAATTTCTGGAAGAATTTTTATTCCCTTCCTTTCCAGGTCATTCTGAGTTTTCTTTATAATTTCATTTTTAACTATATAGGTTATTTTTCCCAGCTCAAATCTGTTCCCAACATCAAAGCTGTTGAAAATATTTTTGGATTCTATTATGGTAAATGTCATGAGGTAAAAATGTTGTCATCTTAACAGCTGGCCTGAGAGTTCTTCTTAGGGAGGGAACTACCTCAGTTTTGGGAAAATACCTTGATAAGCAACTTGGGGTAGATGGTGAGACTGACAGGAACCTTGGCTACAAAGCCACTGGCCAAAACGTACGTATGAAATAAGAATTAGGTTTGCTCTGGAGAGGGAGGAGTGTGAAACAGAGGGATGGGGATTGAAAGGAGGGCAAGGAGAGAGCATTAAGACTAAGACAGGTCTGTGTGCTAAGATTAAGTGCAGATTACTGGCTGCTCCCAGAGTAGTGTGGCATCCATACCCTGACCCCAGAGATAATTCAGTGCTGGAAAATTTTGAGAACAGGAATGCCAGATGTTCGACTTGAAAGTGTTTCATTGCTATGATGTAAACCTGCTCATCTCCCTCCAAAATTTCAGCAAACTCTACTATGAACACTTTGTGTGAGTGCAATTTTTTTTCTAAGAGCTTGAAGAAGGGGCTGTTTCTTGTCAGGATTAATATCATGAAGCAGACGTGTCCCTGAGAAGATGAGCCGCTCTCATCCCCTGGGAACTTGAGGAACTTAGGGAACTTAAGGGACGACTTCGGACTTCTGCAGAAAAGAACTCTGGTTTGCAGAGTCCCAAGTTGACATGTGAATTAAATAATGAATGCTAAGCAATTAATTAAACAAGCACTGAGGGTGCTGGGACAAGAATCTAACTTGATATAACCCTGCCCAGGAGCAGCGTCAGTACTGGATGCTCTGCAAGTGATTTCTCAAGGTTGTCTCGTCTGATCCCACTTCACCACCTCTGGGAGGCAGCCTGGACGGAGGGGCTGGTGCCTATTTCATAGGTGCAAAAGAGGTGTCCTCTTTCCACGTCCTTTCAGGCCTGAACTCTCCCAAGGAGATAGCAATTCTCCTCGAAGACTCACCAGGAGTGGGAACCAGACAGCTTGTTCATCTATAGAAAGCATGAAACCTGGAAGATCAGCATCATGAGAGGGGCAGGCGTGTGGAGGGGGTGACTTGTCTTCAGTTCCAAAAAGCGCTTAGTTCTGCTTGTAGTTTGGAAAGAAACAATGTGCCCATTGCTTCTGCAGTTTCCCAACAGGCATTTTGGTATAGGGTCCACCTGGCTCAAGTATCCCCTTCAGACCCTCCTTTCCCGCGCCCAACAGCAGGTTCTGACATCAGCTCCCAGCTCCTCCTCTCTGAGGCTGGCAAGAGCCCCTAACACTCTGGATTCAAGACAAAGCTCCTGAACCCTGCCTCATTCCCACGTCTCAGCAGGCCCTAAATTCTGCTAATCATCTTTCCTGTGCTCCAGGCTACTGTCCTGGCCCTCAGCACCAGGACCCTGGGTGGGATTCACAGAGGGAATTACGTCTCTACTCACGCTTTTTCTCGGCATTTACCTGAAGAGTCAACTGCTTGTCCTCAGAACTGCCAAGGAAATGTGCTTCCTTTGGGGTTCAAGGCCCAGAATACTGTGAGCAGATGCAGCTCTCCTCTGTTTCATGTTTCTTAGATTCTTCTTTTAGATAGATTCTCATCCCGTGAGTTTTCTTCGGTGGAAGAGAAGGTATTTTAAGCTTTGGGGGGTAGAGGAGTAATATCCTTGTTGTGATCCAGGCTCTGAATGACTTCCTATACCCTGCCTTCCCCCAGTCCCTTCTGCCTCCACACATGAAACCCAGAGGCAGAAGCCTCCCTAGCTTGGCTCTTCCCGTGTAACGTACCTCCCAGGGCACATGCGGAGGGGGCACGGGGAGGCGCCTTGCGTCCTGTGTCATAAACACCTCAAAGGCATCATCTCTTCCAGAACCTTGCACATACGGGGTTAATATAATACATAAATACAGGAATATGTGAGGGTTCTCATCATTACCCCTTTGTGCTTGAGGCCGAAACAGACAAAACTAAACCCCTCTATTTCCATGAGCTCATGTGCAATTAGAGTTAAGAACTCTGGTTTCCAAATGAAACAGCCTTTGACTGGGAAGTGGACAGTCTAAACAGACTGTGCCAAGGGCTGTGCTACCCACTAACAGTTTACCCACGGAGCCTAGGCACCCAGGAGGAGAGAAGCCTCTGCTGGAGAGATGAGTCAGAGATAGCTCCAGAAATGAGTTGGCAATGTGGTCGGCCTCAGCGGCACCTGGCTCACCTGCCTGAGCACATCTGGTATCCTCTTTGCAAGAGCCTACCCTGAGTCTCCCTCCAGCATACTGTGATACCCATTTCTTGCAAGTCATCTGTTGCTCAGAGGAAAAGCCAGGCAGTGGCTTGGTTATAAATGACAGGCACAGGCAGATGTATGATATATCTGAGGGCAGGGTTGGGTGTAAGGTGGCAGGATTGTAGGAGGCTGTCTAGAGAATACATTTTTCAGATCTGGGACTCTAGGTGTATATCACTGAAGGGCTAACTCCATGAACAAGACAGCTGATAATTCACTTGTGCGCCATCTAGTCCAGGACTCAGATCTCCCCAGCACTTTCTGCTAACCCTGCTACTGGCCAGACAGGCTGCCTGGGAGAGGGGGCATCACCAGTCTGCAGGAAACAGTAAACATAAATCAATGCTTGTGGAGCAGTGCGGAGCCAGACTGGGGTCAGGACCGTGGGAGCTGGGTTTGTGGCCAGTTGAGGGATCCCACCCAGCCTGGGGCGCTAACATGGGGCAGGGATGAACACCCATCTGGCCAGGCAGGTGTCACCAAGCCAGAGTCTGCACCCGGAGCAAGACCCCAAGGGTTGCACTCTGACCAGCACTCATGGAGCACGGGCGCCACCTGGTGACCAGATCTAGCATGACTGGCATGAACTGCACCCGGTGGACCCCAGGAACAAACCCATACAGTGAGGATCATGATGGTCACCGTCTCAGTGACTGTAATGATGTCAGCATCACACCAACACCACACATCTTTCCAGCCAGCGTGCACTCTGGTCTCTCTAGGCTTTGCTCAGACTGATCTTTCTGTCTCATAACCGTATTAATAAAAGTAGCATCTCCAAAAATAACAAGACTTTCCACCATGTATTGGACACTTACTTTACTGTGTGCCGTACACTGAGCTAGGCACAAGGGATTAAAAATTACCAAGATATGGTCCCGTCCTTCAAGGCAATCGTATGCTCAGATATTTACAATTAACCAAAACATAAGACATAGGTGGCAAAACAAATTCAATAAGCTATGGGGCACAGATAAAGTGATACCTCACTGAACCCAGGAGCTGTTTTTAAGACATCATCAAGGATGGGTAAGAAGATTTCAGCAGGTGACAAAGGGAAGGACCTTCCAAGCAGAGGAATGGGCCAGTGAAAGCACACAGTGGGTTCAGAAAACAGCAAGGGTAGATGCAGAATTTTGGAAGGGCAGAGGTATGGGGATACAGGAACAGTTAGAACTGGAAGGGTAATTTGTGATGTAAGCCAGATTCTGGGTTTGAGCTGTTTTCCTGAGGGCTAAGATAAGTCACTTAAAGGTTTGAAGTGAGGAATAATGAGGTTGGTTTTTTTAAAGATCTATTTAAGAGGCAAGTGTGCAGGAAGACTGGTTAGGGAAAATGGCCGCAGCATTCCAGTGACAAGATAACCCATCCAACATTCGACAGACATTGTCAGGCCTCTTATGTGCCAGGTGCTGTTCATACAAAAATCCCTTCCTTTGTGAAACCTACACTCTGGAACATGATGATGGAGTGGGTAGGACGAATACAGAGGAGGTAGATGCAAGACACTGCAGATGAATTTCCAGAATTCTGATGGCCAGTGGGTAAGAAAGAAGGAGGAGTAAAAGGTTTCTCCTAGGTGAGGCCACCTAAGGCTGAAACAGAGAAAAAAGGGCAGGTGTGAGTGGAAAGGAAATGAGTCCAACAAGCAACTCTGAAACAAAAGCTCTGAATCCACAAAATCAACATCACAACAACCTACCTCTCCCATACCATGAAAATTCAGACTATGTTTCCTAAAAATTCTCCTGCCATTAGAGGTTAAAATGGTGTTGACGTAATTGTCAAATATAAATCTCTATAAACAGAAAGGAGAGTTTCCCCAGAGAGAAACTCTACCGTTCAAGTTCCAAAGAGGAATGATGACCTGTCTGGGAAGAGGCTGATCATAATACCAAAAGGCACAATCCTGAATGTCATAATCCCCAAAGAACAAAGTCCCCAAATAAAATTCTGGAAAAAATTCTTTGAAAGATATTTATTTATATTTTTACAGGGTGATTTATTGAGAAACATATAAAAACAAAACAGAACACTTCATAGGCCACCTTTACACAATAAACTAGGCAATAATACGTGCATATTTTTGCAAGCATGGACACTCATTAGGTATACTAATGACAGGCTCAGGGGTAAAACAGTTATGCACAGACAAACCATATAAAGAAAGAGGTCACAAAGGGAAATGTGTGAACACATATCACTATGGTTGGTAATTGTGTGCACCCAGATTTATAACTGCAGTCATCTGAAATACTGTACCCATACACATCTCCTTAAATCGAACTTAATTTCCAAATAAAGACAATAACAAGGTCCACCTCACATGATGCAAAATTCTGTGACTGTGATTTTCAGGATTTGAGACTTTAGGAATTTAAACTTTAGAGAATTTGATCTTTTGGGATTTCAATGTTGAGTATTATGGTATTCAGGATTTTATCTTTAAGGATTATGATCCAAACCCACCTATAACTGGAGCTCGTGGCCCCTGGGAAAACATCTCTAATTCATCACGGTAGTGGGCCCAGAAGGCCCTTTGCCAGCAGTCATTCGTATCTCTTTCTTTGTCTGGCTAATTTCTAGTCCTTAAAAACTCATCCCAGTTGCTGCTCCTCCAGGTAGTCTTCTCTGAGCACATCTTCCTTCCACCCCACTGTTTGCCATAAGCTGTTCCCAGTAGTACACTGCGTTTACATCTCTCATAGATCTTTTCACACTGAACTGTAGTATTTGTGTGACAGCAACTTTACGCCCATGTTTTAAAACGTCACTCGAAAATTCTTTGGTATCTTCCGACCAAGAGGTGGGATCTACCTCCGCTCCCCTTGAATTCAGGCAGTCTTGGGACAACTTCAATAAATAGAATATAGCAGAAGTTACACTGTGAGACTCCTGAGGCTAGAAAAGGCCTGGAAGTATCCATCTTGTCTTCTTGAAACACTTGATCTTGAGGGGCACTCCCTTGGAACGCTTCCTCTCTGAACCCTGCTGTCAGGGAGAAAAACCCATGCTGCAGGGAAAGGCCACCTGCGTTCTGGTTGACAGTCTCGACTGAACTAAGAGCCTTCAAATCATCCCAGCCCAGGCACCAAACCTGCAAGTGAATAAGCCATCTTAGGAGGGGACCCTCCAGCCCCACATGTTTGGTTCCCCAGCTGAGGCCTCAGACATCACGGGACACAGAAGATCCGCTTGTGCCATGACTTTTCTGAATTTCTGATCCATAAAATATGTGATCATGATAAAATGGTTGTTTTAAGTGCTAAGTTTTGGGATAATTTGTTACATAGTAATAGCAACCAGGAAAGTCTGTCTCTCCCAGACTATCAGAGTATTTAAGGAAAGGGATATTACTTTCATCTACAGACCTCCCACAAGGTCTGGCACAGTACCGAGACATGTTTCATCAATGAAGTAAGAAATAAGGGAATTAAAATGTGGTTTATTTGATGGTCCATATTGCCTTCTAGTTCTTCTTGTCTATACCTTGTATCCTCCCAGTGCTGTGTGTTGAACTCAGCGAATAGTATTTACCTCACGGGATTGCCTTGGAAATTAAACAAGTTAATCAATGTGAAATCACCTTGCACAGTACCTCAAACCTTACCCATGCCCACTAAATGTTTGCTGAACCAGTATATGGAAAATGATAATGGCTAACATTTACTGAGTGCTTAGCATAAATGAGGCATTGTTCTAAATGCTTTCTCCAATTACCTCATTTAATCCTCACAACTACCTTGTGGGCTATGCATTATTGTATAGAGGAGGACACGGAGACGTGAGGCACCTAGGTCAGGGCACATAGCAAGGGGTAGGCCCAGCAATTCTCTCTGTGAAGGTCACAAGCTCCTCAAGAGAAAGGTCTGGATCTTCTCCTCCCCTCCCCACAAGTAGAAGCTGCATGCAACAGACACTCTGGCTTGGCTTCGCATCCAGCCATTTCCCCCTAGTGGTCAGCCTTGCTAGAAGCCTTATCAGAAAAGGCTCCAAGCCCCTTCCTGCTTAATGACAGTTTAGGGAGGTAAGATATCAAAAAGTTAAGAAGTATAGACCTAAGAGAAATCAAGAGACAGCACTCTGGTAGCATTACAGGGAAAAGAAGGGCACAATTGTTCTTCCTCTTTCGGGAAGATGAAAAAGAAAACTTGGACATCGGTGTGCAGGCATGAGGCTGGACAACAGGAGTTATTTCTGACTTCTGGAGGGTCTGACTCAAATGAGCTTGCGAGTGGCACCGGCAGCACCAATGCCATGAGGAGAACACGTGCACAGCTTCCCCGCAGGCAGCCAGCCGTGCAAAGAAGCCCACCCAGGCAAGGCTGGGGCCCTCCTGTCCTGTGACTCCAGGATAAGTGGCTCTTGAGTCTTATCTCAGACAGGGGAGAATTTAATCTCTTATCTTTGGCAGTCTAACTTCCCACTATTCTTGTTCTTATTCTCATACTGGAAAGATCACTGAATCAATGTAAAAGCATTCAAAACAACACTGAAAAAATTTCTGAGTGAAACCCTTGAAAGAACAGTAATAACATACACCTAAAACAGCCCTCCAAAATTCAAAACTTTCTGCAATTACTATGGGTTACTTCACCAGTACGGAGAATAAATATGGTCATATTGTTCGTTTTTTCAGTTGATTATTCTTACAAACAGAAAGTCCAGTAACCACTTAGTAAATGCCTGATATGTTCTAGAAATTCTCAAATGCTGGGGATCTGGCAGTGAATGAAACAAAGATCTCCATCCTTATGGAGCTTATTCTCTAGCAAGGGGAGTTAGTCAAACAATAGACGTAAGTACATCGATAATTTAGCATATTAAAGAGTGTTAAGGATAAAAAAAAAATAGAGCAGGTTAGAGAGGTCTGAGATGCTAAAATAGGATTCATTGAGAATGTACATTGAAGCAAAGCCTTGAAGGGGTGACACTTAAGCAAAGCCTTGAAGAAAGTGACTTTGGCCTTCACAGAGTCACAAAAGTCCTAGCTGTACCCATACTCCAGGACAACAGGTGTCTAGTGCCTTATATTTGCACAATTAAGATGGACCTCTCAAGTGGTGCATAAAGTTTTATTCCCAAATGAATGGCTGAGTACATTTATACCAAAAAGTAGCAGTGATTTCTCTCACTTATAAATGTCGTTTTCCCAGAATTTATACAAGTAGGGGTATAATCCAAATAACAGGTGCATAGAATACCAAGGTTAATGGTACATCTGTGGGTCTCAGATCACCAAGATGTGATCTGGGTGTTTATTATAAATCTGTGTGAAGTTTCCAGGAGGCCACCTGGCACCTAGAGAAGACTCAGTAAAATTTAATGACATTTGCCCCCTATTTTTCTATACCTTGTGCAGCCACTCCCCTGTGCTCAAGAAATCTCATGTTATCCTAATACAAAGCCTATACTCTGGATCACTGGGAATACCTCGGGTCTACAGTCCCCAGTAACTATAGTAATTGCCCTTTAAGATTGAGAATGATCCCTCAGTACCCAGTACTGTCCATAGACAGTAGGCATATAATAAATGTTTCCATAAATAATGGAGGTTTTGCTTCCAGTAATAGTGGAATGAGCAATTCAGACCAACCCTCCAAAGAAGACAACCACTAAATAAGGACAAAATATGAAAGAAACAACTTTTTAAAGGCATTAAAGAACTAACAAGAAAACAAATTAATAAGGCAGATTTCAGAGGAGAGACGGGCCTAGTGAGGTGAGCCCAGCACTTGGGGTTGCTTTAGTCGAGAGACTACGTGGCTGGACAAAGCCGTGACCACCACAGAACTCAGTGGTGATGTAAACTGGAACAATCACTTTGGAAAGTTTGACAGCTAATAAACTTGAAGATACAACATACTTTATACCCTGGGAACTCTGCTCCTAAGTATATCACCCACAGAAAGTGTATGCACCCAGAGCCATATGACAATGCTAACAGTGGCATTTTTATAACAGCCCCAGAGAGGACAACTCATGTCCATGGTAAATTCAGTGTAGTGTACAAAATGAAAATAAACAGATTACAGCACGCACAATAGTAAGCCTAAAGCTGAGTGAAAGAAGCCGGATACAAAAGAACATATTGTGCATAATTCCATTTATATAAGGTTCAATTACCAGTCAATGTAACCTCTAGTTCTTGGGGAATGCCCATTAAGACGAAACTGATTATTACAAGAAGGACAGTGGTTGCCTTTGGGAGAGGCAAGAGTTGTGATTGCAAGAGGGTACAAAATAGGCTTCTTGGGTGCTGGTGACATTGGTGACATTCTATTTCTTGATTTTGGTGTGTAATAATTTATATGTATATTTCACAATAAAAGGTTTAAAAAGCTATTAACATGTTGCATGTATTTTGGCCAAATTTTTTATATGGATACACCAAATTTATCTATTCACCTATTGAAAAGATATTTAGGTTGTTTCTAATTTTCTGCTTATTACAAAGAAAGCTATTATGAACACCCATGTACAAGTCTTTAGTTTGGATACAACCATTCATTTCTCTTGGGTAAATACCTATGATTGGAATGCCTGAGTCATATGCTACTAAATGTTTAGCTTTTTCAGAAACTAACAAATGACTTTTAAATTAAGTTGCTCTATTTTATATTCCCACTAACAGTATATGAGAGTTCAAGCTGCTCCACCTCCTTACCAACACTTGTCAGTCTTTTTACAGTCATTTTAGTGAATGTGTAATGGTATCTCATTCTGGTTTTAACTTGCATTTAATTTGCACCTGGTTTTAATTTGCAAGGATGTTGAGCATGTTTTCATGCACTTATTTGTCATCTACGTATCTTCTTTTGTAAAGCGTGTTCAAATCTTTTGTCCATTTTAAAAACTGAATTGTGTTTTCTTATTGAGTTTTGAGCACTTTGGATATGTTATCTCATTGCCTCTGGCCTCCATTTTTTCTGTTGTCAGCTATTAATCTTCTTGGGGTTCCCTTGAAAGTGATGTATTATTTTTCTCTTGCTGCTTTCAAAATTATCTGTCTTTGATTTCCCACAGTTTTCCTATAATGTGTCTATTTATGGGTCTCCTTGTGTTTATCTAACTTGGAGTTCATTGAGCTTCCTGGATGTGTAGGTTATTGTTTTTCACTACATTTGGAAAGTTTTCAGCCATTATTTCTTCTAGCTGGGAGGGGAGAGGTGGGAGAAGTCTTGGTTCTAACACCACAGATTCTCACCTTTCTCATTGAATTTTCTTGAAGAGATGTTTCTTCATTTGCTGTTTGTCCCTAGGGCCACTTCCAGAGGCTTTCAAGGGTTGGGGGTTTTAAAAAATAATTTTCACTACTGTCAGTGGAGAATGGGTCAGTAGAGCTACTCATACTGTCATGCTAGAAGTCAATCTTCCTATTGAGTTTCAACAGTTCTTTATACATTCCAGATAAAGCTCTTTACTGTATATGTGATTTGCAAATATTTAACCAGTATGTGGATTGTCTCTTTTCATTCTCTTAACAGTGCCTTTTGAAGAACCAAAGTTTTATGTTTTGATGAACTCCAACTTATCAGAATTTTCTTTTATGGACTGTATTTTTTGGTGTCACATCTAAGAAATCTTTGGCTAATCCAAGATCAGAAAGATTTTCTTTTTTTTTCTTCTAGAAGTTTTATCATTTTAGGTTATACATTTAGGCTTCAAAATGGTACATTTTGAGTTAAATTTGTATAGATGGTATGAATTAATTTTGTAATAGTTTGCAATAGGGGTCAAAGTTCTTTTTTTTTTTTCATACACTAGCCACTTGTTCCAGCACATGTGTTGAAAAGATTATCCTTTCTCCATTGAATTACCATTGCACCTTTGACAAAATTCAATTACCAAATATGTATGGGTTGATCTCTGAACTCAATATGATATTCAGTCAATACAGTTGTCTATCTTTACACCAATACTAGAATGTCTTGTTTGTGGTAGCTTTATAGTAAGTCTTAAAATCATACAGCATAAGTTCCCTAACTTTTGTCTTTTTAGAGGGGATACTTAACGGGTTCAAAGTAATTTTGGCTATTTTATACCTTTTCCATTTCTATACAAAATTCTTTTTGAATTGGCTTGCAAAATTCACTTACCAGTTCTAGTAGCTTTTTTGTAGATTGCACAAGATTTTCTACACAGGCAATCATGTTGTCTGCCATTAAAGACAAAATTACTTCTTGTTTTCCAATTTGAATGGCTTTATTTTTTCTTCATGCTTTATTGCAATGGCTAGAACCTCCAGTACAATGAAAAGTAGAAGTGGTAAGAGTACATTCTTCCCTTGTTTATGATCTTGGAGGGAAAGCATTTGGTCTTTCACAATTAAGTATGACATTAGCTATAGAGTTTTTGTAGATGTCCTTTATTATAAAACTCCTTTCTATTTCTCATTTGAGGAAATTCCCTTCTATTCCTAGTTTGCTGAGAGTTATAAGAAACAGATGTTGGGTTTTGTCAAATGCTTTTCCTGGTTCTAGTGAGATAATCACGTGATTTTTCTTTTCTTTTTTTTAGTTTGTAACTATGATGAATTGCTTTGGTTGTTTCTTACAACTGATTGATTTCTAACTCTGAATTCCTGAGATAAACCCCACTGGATCATCATGTGTTACGTTTTTTATTTATTGTTAAATTTGATTTGCTAAAATTTTAAGAATTTTTTTCTTTATGGACAGGATGGCTGTTGGGCTTTAGTTTTCTTTTCTTGTAATTTCTTTGCCTGGTTTTGGTATCAGAAAAGTGCTGGCCTCATAGAATGAAATGAGAAGTTTTCCTTCCTCATTAATTTTCTGGAAGAGTATGTACAGCATTGGTACATTTCTTCCTTAGATGTTTGGTAAAACTCATCAGTGAACCCAGCTGGGCCTAGAGGTTTTTCTTGTGGGAAGGTTAACTAAAAATTCAGTTTCTTTAATAGGTACAGTTCTGTTCAGATTACCTAGTTTTTTGTACGAGCTTTGTTAATCTGTATGTGTTAGTCCATTTTGTGGTGCTGTAACAAAATACCACACTGGGTAATTTATAATAAACAGAAGTTTATTGACTCACAGTTCTAGAGACTGAGAAGCCCAAGATCAAGGTGCTGACATCTGGTGGAGGCCTTCTTTCTTTGTCATGCCATGGCAGAAGGGCAAAAGAGGGTGAAACAGAGCAAGGGGCTGAATTGTTACCCACTCCCATGACAACAAACCCACTTTCACAAAAATGGCATTAATACATTCATGAGAGTTGCACCTTCATGACCTAAGTACCTCTTAAAGGTGCCACCTCCCAAGATGTCTGCACTGAGGGGTCAAGTTTCCAACACAGGAACTTTGGGGGACACATCTAAATCATAACAGTATCTTCCGAGGTATTTGTCTATTTCATCTAAGTTCTCAAATTTATTGGCATAAAATTGTTTATAATAGCCTTTTAATTTCTTAAGAATCTGTAATGACTGGGCATCTCCCTTTATTCCTTATATTTCTGTGTCTTCTTTTTTTTTTTTTCTCCAATCTGTTTGGCTCGAGGTTTATCAATTTTATTGATTTTTCTCAAAGAATCAGTTTTGGGTTTTGTTAATTTTTCTTTATTGTTTTCCTGATTCTGATTTCATTGATTACTGATTTTATCCTTATTATTTCCTTTTATGCTTATTTTGGGTTTTATTTGCTCTTATTTTTTTTTCCATTTTCTGAGGATGGAGGCTAAGATCATCTATTTGAAAATTTTCTTCTATTTTAACATAGGCAACTAGTGTTATAAGTTTCCCTCTAAAAAATTTTAAGATTGCTTAATCTGCATCTAATAAATGTCAATATATTGTATATTCATTTTCATTCAGGTCAATGTACTTCATAATTTAGTTTGATTTTGTTATTAAAAGTGTGTAGCTTAGTTTCAAAATATCTGGTGATTTTCCAGATATCTTTCTGTTACTGATTTCTAATTTCTTTCTCTTTTTGCCAGAGAATATAATTCGTATGATTTGAACCCTTTATTTATTGTGACTTGTTTGATGGCCCAAAATATTGTCTTCTATTGGAAATGTTTTGAAAGCATATGAAAAGAATATACATTGCGTTGTTCTTTGGTGGAATGCTCTATAAATGTCAACTAAGTCAAGATGGTTGATAGTGTTTTTTAAGTCTTCTACATACTTACTGGCTTTCTGTTTACATGTTTTGTCAATTATCGAAGGTATTAAAAAATCAACTGTATTTGTGGATTGGCTATTTCTCCTTGCAGTTCTAAGCAATCTTTTTTTCATGTATTTAGAAATTCTGTTATTATGTACATAAACATCTACAATTATAATTTCCTCTTATTGAATTGATCCCTTTGTCACTATAAACAATTATCTTAATCCTTAATCCTGGTAATATTCTCAGCTCTGAAGTCTACTTTTGTTTGCTATACTATGGCCAATCTGTTATTTTTTTAAAAAATTAGTCTTAGCGTGATATATCTTTCTCCATACTTCTACTTTACACCTAGTGTGTCTTTATATTTAGTGGGTTTTGAGTAGTTAGCATATAGTTGGGTCTTGCATTTTTCATTCAATCTGAACTCTGCCTTTTACTTGGCTGTTTACATCATTAACAATCATTGTAATTATTGATTATGGTTAGGCTTAAATCTGTCACCTTGCTATTTATTTTCTTTTTGTCCCATCTTTTCTTTGTTCCCTTTTTATTATCCCCCCCCCACCTTACTTTTCTTCCTTCTTTTCAATCAACTGAATTGTTTTTAATGATTCCATTGTATCTCCTTTGCAGGCTTATTAGCTATAGCTTTATTTGTTGAGGAGGGGAATTACTTTACGGTTTATATTATAAATCTTTAATTTATTGCAGTTTTCATTCACATAATGTTATACTTCATAGCGTAAGAATCTTACAATAGTATAATTCCATTTGCCCTTTCCTGAACTTTGTATGATTGTTTTATTTTGACATGTGTTATAAACTGCATTATAAATTGTTACTATTTTTGCATTAAGCAATTATCTTTTAAAGAGATTTAAAAATAAGAAAAAAAGTGTTTATATATTTACCTGCATGTTTACCATATTTACACTTGGTATTATTTATATATGCTTGACATTTTAAAACATTTCTTATAGTGTAGGTCTTTTGGCTACATATTCTTTCAGTTTTTGGATGTTTGAAAAAGTCTTTATTTTGCCTTTGTTCTTTGACAGATAATTTTCACTGTGTGTAGAATTCTAGGTTGGCAGGGGGTTTTTTGCGTTCACTCTCTTAAAGATGTTGTTCCACTGTCTTCTGTCTTCCACTGTTTTCAGTGAGAAGGTTCCTGTCATTTTTATTTGGGCTCCTCTGTATATAGGATGTCTTTTTTCCCTGGATGCTATTAAAATTTTTTTTATCACTGATTTAAAGCAATTTGATTAAGACATGCCTTGACGTAGTTTTCATGTTTCTTGACATTGGGGATCGTTGAGCTTCTTGGATCTGCAAGTTTATAATTTTCATCAAAGTTGAAAAAAAACCCGTTGGCCATATTGTCTCCAAGCATTTTTTCTGTACCCCTGCTCCCCACACCCATCTCATCTCTTTTGAGAACTCTGGTCATATGCATATCAGGCTGCTTGAAGATGACCCACAGCTTACTAAAGCTTTTTCTATCATGTTTTACTATAAATATTTAGGTATGGTTTCGACTGCTATGTCTTCAAATTCTTTCTTTTTTTTTTTTTTTTTTTTGCTGTCTAAACTCCTGTTAATCTCACCCAGTGTATTTTTCTTAAATATGCTGTATTTTTCATCTCTTATGTTATTTTCTGGTCCTTTTTAGATCCTCTATGTCTCTACTTAACATGCTCAATCTGGTCTCTACCTTCTTGACCATATGACATATAGTTGTAACATCCTTTTGTATTAATTCTATTATTTGTGTCACTTTGGGTCTATTTCTATTTGTTTTTCCCTTCTCTTACAGGCTGTATTTTCTGGCCTTTTGCATGCCTGATAATTTTTATCAGATGCCAAACATTTTGAATTTTGCATTGTTGCTTATGGAATATTTCTGTATTCCGATAAATATTTTTGTACTTTGTTCTAAGACACAGGTATTTGGAAACTTAGACTTTTGAAGTTAACTTTTAAGCTTCACTAGGTGAAATCAGCCTTTTGTTTAGGGTTAATTTGTTCCCTTATGAGGTTATACTTTTATGACTACTCTATCCAGTACCCTTGGAATTATGAAGTTTCCTACCATGGCTAGCAAGAACACAAACTACTCACTACCTTGCATGAACTTCAATGATTCCTCCCTCCACTCCTTTCAGGTGGTTCTTAGTGCATGCCTGGGGAAATTACTAAGGCTGCACAAAGTACTCAGCTTAAGTCTCAAGGGGGACCCTCTTTACATCTCCAAGTTTTTAATTGTGCAGCTCTCTCCTCTTTTATACTCTGCCCTACGAACTTCACCCACTTTGGCCTCTCTGGACTCCTAGCTGTTTCCTCAACTCAGGGAAATCACTGGGCTCTGCCTTAGCCTTTCTCCCTGAGCTGCAATCTGGAATCTCTCTCTAGGCATCAGCTAGGGCAATCACAGGACTCATTTCATTTGTGTTCCTTCTTTCAGGATTGCTGCCCTTCACTGCTAAATGACCAGCGCCTGAAAACTATTGTTTCATTTATATTGTCAGATGTTTCAGTTGTTTCAGGTGAGGAATCTGAAACAACTAAATCTAGTTCCTGTTCTTTTATCTAGGCTGAAAATAAACATCAAAACCATTTTTGGAGGCAAGGTTTTTTATTTCAATGCTATATGATTAGTTTTAAGGGAAGAGGGTAAAGGTGCTACTTCAACTTAAACTTTCAACTCTTAGAGATTTGAGTTAAAATTCCAGTATTGTCTCCTTGGGTAAATTACCAGCTTCTCTGCTATCTAGTTCCCCAACAGTACAATGGAACTAATAACACCTGCTTCATAGGGTGTGAGGATTGAATGTGACATAAACAATCTATTTACAATATATCAGGGACATATCTCTTAGATTTTTCTTCTCTTTCTCCTAAGAATGAAATATCAGAAGAAACTATTTGTTAAAAGTCTGCCTATATTGATAAAAGCAATCCATAAGCAGTCCTTTCCCTCTAATATCTAAGATCCTATCTATTACAGAAAAAAAAATTTTATCATAACATACCACTAAAAAGCCAGACATAAAATGTAATTCTGGGCAAACTGCCTGTGATTTTTCACTCTGTGAAACTAAGTGGAAAGGGATAGCCATGCATTCTGCCCTGTCTACTTCTGGTTTGCATTTGGCAGTTTTTTAAGTGGGGAACAACCCAGAATTCCAGTTCTGTCAGGAAAAAAACAAACAAATCAAACAGATGACAAATCATTTGTCTAAGACCTGAAGCCAAACTGGCTCCAGTAGCTCCTGGGATAGTAGTAGGAGCCAATTTCCTAGAGTATTTACAAAACCATTTGTAAGGATAATATTTTCCAGACTTTTACAGGGACAGCTAAGGGTAGATTTTTTGGTCTGCAGATTCCATAGAGTTAGCAGGCATTCAAGAGGCAGCTGCTGAGAACACCATCTCCCATCCTAACTTCACTCCCCTATAAAGGCCTGACACAAGCACTGAGATGGCGGATAAACTATGGTCATCACTCTTCAAACATATATCACAATCTAAAAGAGCAACGGGTGATACACAGCTAATCAGAATCAAATGAAATGTGCTTTATGGGAGATACTAGAAAACTGCTGCTGTTACTCAAGACAGAGATAAAAGATCAGCAAAGGGCTCTCTGGGTAAAGATGCAGAGCATGGTTACAGCTTTTCATTGACCACATTCAGCCTGTCTGGTAAACTTGCCCATACTGACTATGCTTTGCTTGCTGTAGCCGGAGGAGCCTCTGGGAATTAAAGCTGCAAATGGTGTGGTATTAGCAACTGAAAAAGCAGAAATCCATTCTGACAGTGATCAAAGTGCACACCAAATGGAACCAAGTGCCAAGCAAATCGGTTTGGTATATGGTGGCATGGCCCAGATTAGAGTGCTTGTCCACAGAGCTCAAAAACTAGCTCGGCAATGCTATCTCTAGTTTACTAAGAACCCATTCCCACTGCTCTGTCGGTACAGAAATTAGCTTCTGAAATGAAAAAATACACCCAGTCAGGTAGCGTTTGCACATTTGGAGTTTCCTTGCTTATTTGTGGTTGGAATGAGGGACAGCCATATTTATTCAGGCAGATCCATCTGGAGCTTTCTTTGCCTAGAAAGCCACAGTAAATGGAAAGAAGTACGTGAATGGGAAAATGTCCCTTGAGAAAACGTACAGCAAAAATCTGGAATTTAAGATGCCATTTATATAGCCATCTTAACCTAAAGAAAAGCGTTAAAGGGCAAATGACAGAAGATAACATAGAAGTTGGAATCTACAATGAAGCTGGATTTAGGAAGCTTACTTTATTCAACTGAAAGTTAAGGATTACTTGGCTGTCACAGATTAATAATGAAGTGACTGAAAAATCTAGAATTTCAGATAGTCTCTTTATAAACATGCTTAAAGTTTGTTTTTTTTTTTGTAGACTTATTTCTACATGGTTTAATGGACTGATGTTTTGTAAATGACACTTATAAATCATAATAAACTTATAAGATTAAAAAAGATGAATGAAACAAAACCTTCAAAAAAGAGATGACTGAATATTTCAGGACACAGGCAGAAGTAGAGGAGTGAAGGAAAAGAAAATTCTAAATCAAAGGAGGGAAGAATACAATGGTAAATGAAACTGAGGCCTGATCTATACAGGATTAGAATATGTCAGTTAGAAATGTTTTTAGCTGAAAACAACAGAATTCTTGACTAATGAAGCCTGTGATGGTTAATTTTTGGTGTCAACTTGACTAGATTAAGGAATACCTAGAGAACTGGTGTGTCTATCAGGGTTTTCCCAGTTAAGATTGGTGTGTGAAGAATCTAAGTGAACTGAGTGGGGAAGATCTGCCTTCAATATGGGCAGGCGCCATTCTGTCGACTGGAGACCCGGAAAGAACAAAAACAGAGGAAAAGACACACTCTTGTTCTGCCCTTGGACATCAGGACCCCACGTTCTCCAGCCTCGGGACTTCAGGATTTATATCAACCCCTCATGGCCCCCTGGGTTCTCAGACCTTCAGTCCCAGACTGAAAATTACATTGGCTTCCCTGGTTCTGACTCTTTTGGACTTGTACTGAGCCATTCTACCAGCATCCCAGGGTCTCCAGCTTGCAGACGGCCTGTGGTAGAACTTCTCACACTCCATAACCACATAAGCCAATTCCCCAGATAAATCCCCTCTCATCCATCTATCTACCTACCTATCCTATTGGTTCTGGCTCTCTGGATAACCTTAATACAGAGGCTTAAGCAATAGAAATTTGTTTCCTCAAAATGCTCAGAGGTCTATGGTTATTGACATCAATTCAGTGGCTCATCAATTCAGTGGCTCAAGAATATCAACTGAGAGGCAACTCTTGCTATTTTTCTGCCCTGACATCTTTAGCATGGTGGATTTTCATCTTTGTACTTCTTACCTCATGTTTGCAAGATTGTTGCCACAGATCTAGAATTCATTGACTAATACTAGTGTCCTGAATAAGAGAAAAAGGAAGGAGCTAAAAAGAGCTTTCCTTTAAACAGGGAGAAAAGATTTTCCCAAGAGTGTCTCAGATTTTCTATCATTTCTTATTAGCCAAGCTAAGTCACATGACCAGCCTCAGAGGAAAGACTGGTTGGAAAAGTAGACAAGAATAAAGGTGTGACGTGAAAGGCCTACAACAATTATGACTTATCCCTGAGGATGCGCACACTGCTTTCTTAACATCAGCATTCTATCGGCAAGGAAGAATGATTAAACAGCCATTAGATGACCAATTAACCATGACTGCAATCCCACTTTTGAATTTTAATCTAAGTTATAGGAAGGGTTCTAGTGGGGGGGAAAAAAAGGATGCCCAGATGATTCAATTATACCTCTAGTTCCACAGATTCATTTATTGCACCCTCTTGGGACTTAACACAGCCTTAGTGCAATCCATGACCAATGACAGGCTTTCAAAAACTGCAGGCTCAGATGTAGATGCAACTGAATTTCTTCCTGAAGCTTTGCAGATTTTATCTATTACAAACTAAATTTCGAATGGAGGAAACTGAAAATTTTATTCATATAAAAACTCTTAAGACATTTCACATATTTTCAATTTAATGAGGAAATAACTCCTGTCCTTTCTTAAGCATCACAGGACATTCAATCATTCATGCCACAAACACTGAATACTCTGATGGAGCGAAGTATCTTGTTAGTCAATTCCTAGTTTGACTACTGGCCTCCGATTAGATTTATATTTATAATAAATGCTTGTAGACATGGCCCCTACTTTAATGATTCTGAGAAAAATCCCCCTTCCTCTCCCTTCACGGACTGTGTCTCTTCACTATGCCAAGCTTGGTAGTGTACACTGTCATAAATGTCACTGAGACATGACTCTAAATGTTCCCATTTTGACTGAATCTCTCTGGTTCACTTCTGAGGGGTGAGGGGAGAATGGGGACGTACCTCTTTTCTTACAGACTCAACAACATTCCCTCAGGCTCTTGCCTGATTAATAGTCAGACTGATGCTTATACCTGTTGCTGCATAGCTTACTAGTCCTCGCCTTCAATTTTCCCTGATATAAGCAGGAAAATATGTACCTCTTTTTTTTTCCTTAGGAACTCAAGCTGAAGAAATAAATAGCAAAAATATGGTAGGAAAGCACAGGCTTGGAAAGGTAAAAAACAGAATCGGAGGAAAAAGATAAGGCTTGAAATGGTGTTTATAGCATCTTCTCACCCATTTCTTTTGGCATCCCATCCCATAATGACCAACCACAGGATGTACTTTCTGCTTAAAACCTTTTAAAACTTTGGCGCCAATCCTTCTCTATAGCCTCAGGGTACTCTTGGGTGACCAAAAATAATGTGAAAAGAAAATTCATTTGAGAAGTCGATTAATGACTGAAATATTAATATGTTTAACACATATTAAAGAAATAGATCTCAGAAATTAACTGGTCCAAATTAAGGCATGGAGAAAAGTAGTACTGCAGGGTCACTTCAGCCGATATAGGTCCACAGGTCCACTGTGTGCAAGCCTGGACCTCCCAAGCCACAGAGAGAGAACGAGTCTGAGCAAGGCCAGGAAAGGCATGCTGTGTGCCTATGGTCTCTTGTCCCCTGTTCTTGGCACAAAGGCCATCCTATCACCTGCAGTCTGACAAGATCAGAATGTTATGCTGCACGGCAGGGGAGATGTGGCAGAAAACTCAACAGGCAAGCTACAGTAGTTTGAGAGTTGGAGAAAGAAGTACTGGGATTTGCAGGTTTGTAGGGACAAAGGATAAAGTCCAAAACATTATTTTACTTAGGACAGATGTGGAGGAGGGACACATAGGGGGGAAAATGTAGAAGGCAAAAGGAAACAGGACATAGGTCCTTGACCCTTCTGGGTAGCTACAACACATTCCAGAGTCAAGCAAATGATGTTATGGGTTGTAAGAAGAGAAGTGATTGACTATTCTGGATTTAAAGGCTTCACGTACAGAGAAACATGTCTTTCTACATCTGTGCAACTACCATCCTGACTAAGAAACACAGAGCTATATCAAAAATCACTGTCCCTGGAAATGTTTACTTCATTGTTGTGATCCCTCCAGAGCCCCCCACTTGACTGGCTAGCAGCAAAGGTTGCAAGGGAACTCTCGAGTCCAAGGAGCTGAGTTAACAAAAAATAACACACCAGCAAGCAGGAGAAGGGCAAGAAGAGACCAGGCATAAAGATTCCATGGGTAGGAAGGAGAAAGGAGAGAACCGAAACGGGGAGGAGAGGAAAAGAAGAGGGAGAGAGAGAGCCAACATCAAACAGCAAGAGAACAATTTCTAAAAGACCAGATATAAATTCTTTATTCCAACTAAAAGTCACTTACTTTTCTCTCTATATAAAATAGCACACATTCTTATTCACCAAAGTTGTAAGCTCAAGGCCATTCACTGCCCTGCAGCAGCTTTAGGACACATGCTACATCATGGCCAAGTTCCAGCCCCTCCTGTGCTTTTAGAAGTCACACACCAGTGTCAGTCTCATTTCTTTGTATTTCCTCTTTTTGTAACTACACGGCTATTACAAGTAGTCACCTGAGGCCAAGTCAGCACCCTGATCTCAAGGTCACCTTAGTCCCTGACACTCCTTTCCTTGCTAATTCCACAAGAAGAAGAAATTACAGAACTAGCACTAACAGTAAAGGGCTATAAAAAGGAAAGCACAAAGACGAAGCAATTTAAGAACAGTCTCCTATACCTCTACAATTAAGGTAACATTATTACTTTTCACATTCAAAGCCCAGTCCTACAGAAAATATTCATTTCTTACTCCTTTTCTTATGTTTTTTTCTTGGTCACTTATTTTCAGCTGAGTGAAACGAATAAATTCTTTGTGCGAAAATGAATACTAAGGAGATAAGCCTCAATAGCTCAAGGTGTTAGGGGAGATAAAGTTTATCAGATATCTTAGCAAGAAATGAACACTTTTGACTTTGTGGAGCAAAGAATTTGTAAAACTATAATACTTGCTACTTATACAAATAAAAATAAATCACAGGAAGAATTCAAGGAATCTCTGGGCTGATAGCTTCTCTGCTCCAAAAACGACAGGAACCAAAAACCACTGCTCCCAATGGGCACCTCCCCTCAGGCCCTGCCAAGAGGCTTCCCGACCACCACCAGGGGAAAGGTTGGCTGTAACATAGGCAAGTGGACAAAGCTCCCCAACAGTAAGGGACATTGATTTTCATTACCTATGCATTGGTAGAGGATTTAGCAACTCAGGGATGTGATAAAATACAAGCAGCAACAATTTTGTCAGCATTAACTACTAAATCAAATGTTAGCCCAGACACAGTCTACAAGGAGATGAACACTGTCACACAGTATTTTCCTGTGCTCAAAATACTCCTTCTGGGTTTCACCAAAAAAGACATACTCATTCTAGATAAAAGTGAATTGTAAAAGCTGAGAGCGAAAAGTAAAAAGATGAAATTCCAAATTAAATAAAAACTGACTAAACAACAACAAATGTAGGCCAAAAAAGGAACTAGATATGAACTAAGTGACAACTATGTTTATAGAGCAAGGAAAAAGTTACAGAAGCAAACATAGAATTTATAAAAAATGATAACTGAACCAAAGGTGTTATTTCAGAAATGAGTAATAAAATGGACACTGAAATTAGCTGATGAAAAACTGATAAGGATCTAACAGATTTGAGAAAATTTGTTATCTTGCAATCTCAATCTTTACTTGATTAATACTAACTCTAGGATTGTATTAATACAGGAAATAGCAATGAAATGACCATAATACTGCTGCCCTAAATGCACCATTTTTCATTCTCAATCTACATAAAAATGTCAGAAAGACTAAAGGGGCATATAACTTACATTTCTTCAGAGTATAAATAAACTAAAAAACATGTTTTGGAATGGAGAGCTCTATTTGACTTTATTTATGATGCCAAAAAGTTGTCAATCAATACCTGATTAGGTAGAGGTAGAAGGATAATGATTTTGATTGTCTTCAGGAATACAAAGTGTCTTTGTGTTTGCTTGAACAACTACATTTGCACTACTTCCCAATGAAATCAAACTGGACTTTTTGAGTCACCACTGAAAATTAGTTAATTATTCATTCAAGCTAAACATTCATTGGTGTATTCTGCTTCGTGATGGTTATTTCATTTTACATTTTATACATACTTTAAAAAAATGACTGCAATTTATAAAAAAGAAAAAGCAAATTGTAGAAATGCACCTTTTGATCAGCAAAATTTTACTAAACAATCTCAGCAAATTTCATAATTTGTCTTTCAATATCACAGTCTTTTCATGTTTATGGAAACAATTACTTACGAATAAAGACATTTTTAACCTGACAAGAAAAAGTATAAACATGATTGCTGAATAGAGAAAATGAGGTGCAGGTAACAGTGCTTTCTCAGTGCTTTAATACTTCATTTTTAAAAGTAAACACAGGACCAATCGTCATTTTGATTCCAGTGAATAAAAAGTTAAAATTAACTTTATTAATCAATTTTGAAGTCTGAAACCAAAATGATCCTTTAACAGCATTGCCAAATGGACAGGTCAATTCTAAAAAGTTAATCACAAAGCAAAATTTTGACCAAATTAAAATGGCTCATTCTGTTACTATGGTACCAGAGTCTGCCTTTTTGTTGGGTTTCAATTTGCCACAGCAACAAAGGATAGAATTACACATAAACAGAAATATACAAGACTTGATGAAATTGAATATGGGAGATTAAACATTTTTAAAGTCTAGGTTATAATTCCTTTTGCAATACCAGTTCTACTGCATAATTTACAATGGCCTAAAAAATTTTTAGCAACAAATTATATTAAAAAAATACCATCATCCCTATAAGTTACATTAACTATAGACATCACAACCATTTAAGCTTTTTATTAACTTAGAAAAGTATGACTTCTCCCTGAAAAACTCTAAATAGTCATATTTCAATTATAGCTATCCTGAACTACTGTCTTAATCCACAGTGATTGTATTTCGTCACTTCTTTATTCTAACAGTAAAAATGGTGACAATGATTTTTAAAAAGAAGGCTGGAGAACCTGAATCCAATTAGTGATGAAATGGACTTTTTAAACAACCGCTGGGTTTTTATATTGTTTTTAGTTGTAAAACATCCATTATATAGGTGAAACAGTTGAAAGGTCATAAACTGCCAAACTTTCTAAAACTACTTTTGATCCCTTCTAAAACAATGGCATATAAATACTGAGCTATGAAGAATTACATCTTTATAAATGATAACAAACACAATAAACCTATAGAAGTTTTAAAGGTTGTGTTTGACAATATTCAAGTGTAACGCTTTCACAAAAGATTAAAACACACGTTTTAACTCTATCAGATGCGTCCATTTCCATGTGCTCCTAACCCGCCATTAGTGTAGAGGTTCACTGGGCTCCCAAATTGCCCAAATGGTCATGGAGAGAGATGATATCAGTTAAAAAAAAGAGCATGGATACCACGACATTTACTCATCCAAATGGTATGAGACCCATCTTTACATCCCTGAAGTAAGAATGGCCACTTTCTCCAACTAAATTGCTCTATATTAAAGCAGCATTTTCTGTGGAAAGTTACTGCAAATCTATAACATTCCACAACTACAGATACCAATTCAAAAGTTAAAAAAAATACAGACCAAATCCATGTACCCGTGATCCTTCGTAAATCCTAAAATGTAGAAATAGTACTATTTTTAACCAAGAATTATATTGGAATGAACTAAAGAAATCTTTTAAAGTAATTTTAAGTGTACTCTTATTTGCTATTATATGTCTAAATAGATTATTTAATATTGCTTGTGGACATAATTTAATAGATAATATATCAATAATGTCAACCACTACAGTGATCCACAACCTGATTCTGGCTACGGAGGAAGCTTAATTATTAAGCAATACCTTCCTAAAAAGCTTCTATATTTCTGATTGGTATGAAAAACAAACAAACAAAAGAGCATCTCATTAAAATAACACTGAAGTTCGAGTTCGGGCCCCCTTCTTTGTGTTCACATAATTAACTCTTCAGGATAAATGATGAAACATTTAGTCACATTAATAAATTACAGTCATCTTCAAGAAAACTCTGTGGGCAACTCTGGCATTACAGTTGTGTATCTTGGATCCAACCTGGGGATGAAATCCTGAAAGTATTTAGATGCACTAGTACCAAAAACATCAAGGACTTTTCGGTTCATGACCGCAAATCTGTAAGACAGAGAATACAGTAAATAGTATTTAATGAAGTCTATAAAATAAAATAATTCACTTTAGTTGACTTGTCTTTTATGGGATAGAAAAACAGAAAAGGCTAACATGGCAAAAGACCTAAACTCAATGGCAAATGCAAAAATCACATGGATACTCTTCTTCAAGATTCACTTCTCATACTTTATTTAAAGAGAAAATCCCAGATTTGAAACCTCAGAGATTACAATCATTACTTCAAACCCCTCTAGGGTTCTTTCCACTAGACTATATCAAATAGAAAATTAAGTTATTATTTTTCTGATGAATGAATTCACAGGAAACTAAACAATGAAGGAACTAATATTTATCCATGAGGCAAAAATATTAAATGTAATTTCTCTCATAATTGACTTCTTAATGTTTCACAATCAAAAGAAAACACATCCAAATCTGCAAACATTTAATGAATAAAAGGCAAACAGTGTATAGGTTTTCAAATTTCTAATAGATAAAACAGAGTAAAAACATACTCTCATGTTATCGATTACCTAGTCTAAGATATTAAAATTTTTAAAAAACACGTATGTAGCTAATGTGCAAGATGGACATTCTGTGTCTCAGTACCTATTCACAAGCATTTCCTTTCTGGAGAAGACAGCTGAATGAAATTAGTTTTGAATCATTGGTCAGTATCATTATTCTAACAGTCAATAAGCATGGCTTGTAGTTATTTTCCAAAGTAAGTTCTCTTATAAAATAACCAACCAGAAAAATTCACTAATGTGGCCAGGTGTAGTGGTTCACACCTGTAATCCTAGCACTTTGGGAGGCCAAGGTGGGAGGATTGCTTGAGGCCAGTAGTTCAAGATCAGCCTGGAAAACAGAGCAAGACCCTATCTCTGCCAAAAACAGAAAACTCAGCCTGCTGTGGTGGCGAGCACCTGTAGTCCCAGCTATGGGAGGCTGAGGCAGAAGGACTACTTGAGCTCAGGAGTTTGAGGGTGCAGTGAACCATGATGATGCCACTGCACTCTAGCCTGGGCAACAGAGGAAGACACTGTCTCAAAAAACAAAAACAAAAACAAACAAAAAAGACCTCACTAATGCGCAGAAAACTAAATGATAAAAATGATTAACAATAATAATATAAAGGATATATAGTATCGTGGCTAAGAGGAAGAATTCTATAGCCAGACTGCCTAGCTTATATCCCAGCTCCTTCATTAACTAGCTGCATGACTCTGGCAAACTATCTAACCTCTCTGTGCATCTCAGTTTCTTCATATATAAAATAGGGATAAATAACAGTACCTAACTGATAGAGCTATTTTAAGAATTAAATACATATGTATGTATACATGTGTATTGTATGTACCTTAAAACCATATCTTGGACATACTAAGCACTATAAAGCATTTGATATTATTAATGATAGTAATATTAACAGCAGCTATAATTTACTGAATGCCTACTAAGTACTGCTATGAACATCTCAACTTTCCTATAACCATACAATGTATGAATTATTGTTTCACGGAGAAAGAAAGAAATTTAGGCTCATGAAGTTCAATAACTTTCCCACAGTAACACAACTGAAGATATGACAGCTGGAGTCAAACTTAGGTCTGCCTAATTCCAAAGCCCATGATCTTTCTATTAATCTTAGGTCAAGCTGGCCACCAAAGAATTAGATTAAGATCAGGGGCACAAAAACAAAAACATGATAAGAAAGGCAAAGGAAAATACACTTACAACAATAAGCAACAGAATATGATCATTTTTCCAAAATGGAAATCAGTTAATTATGTAGAGATGATCTTTAATGAATCTGTTTAGTATTTTTAATGAAAAAGGAGTCAATGATTCAAAAAGTTAGGCTTAAGTATTTATGCTACAACTAATTAGCAACGAATTCCCCCTTAGAAAAGGAAAATAATATTAATCTAGAACACTTAAAATATCTAAAATATCACAGGGAAAAGAAAAGTCAGAATAATGTTCAAAGAATGTCCCATGTTATTCTCATTAAGTTATTTATATATAAATTAAATATGACCATCTACTTTACCACTGAAAGAACAATCCTTCAAAAAGACAAAAATATTTGCAATCTTTTAATGAAAATTGCTTTTCTCTATGAGCATTTAAAACATCTAAGTCACTTACTTGCCCTTGGTGAGCCTTAAAAGGAACTTCCAGTAAGATGGTCGCAAGGTATGAACTTCCATGACAGCCTAAGATTCAATTTGAGACTTCTTTTAGTAAATACAAATATTATCAGCAGTTTTAGGCAATAGAGTTGTTTTATCTCTATCTTTATTGCTCATTGTATTTTAAAAATGAAAGTGATGACAATAATATGTATTTATGTTTAAGTCAATAGCTACCAAGAATCTTTGTAAATATGCCTTCAAACAGAAATGTTGCTTTCGAAATAATTAAGTAAACAGTCATTACTACGGGGAAGCATTTACTGACTTATCCATTAGATGGCTGACAATTCACTAGTTTTAATGAGTTTATCAACCTGGCAGCATTGCTATGAGAAAGAGCAAATAAAATCTCTCCCTAAAACTTTGTAATAACCCTAAAACCATAAACATCATTAATAATGCTTATAGAATTTAAAGAGATTGAATAATGCCTCTATTAAACTAGTTCTCCTTCCATTCTCATTCCCTGAGTAATATTGGGGAAATGCAAATTATTTGTATGGTATCTTTTTTCTTAAAGACGGAGAATTAAATTGAGGCATTCGACCAAAGGTACTGGAGTAATAATTTACCTATAAATTGCACTCTACTTAAACCTAAAAACTTGTGTGCTTATAATAAAACACATTAAGTTAACAAGTTTGACGATTTGAAACTTGCAAGCTATCTTCCTGAAAAAACAAAAATGAAGCATAAAATGTAATTGTTTAAATAGAAACATTCCCAGATATTATTTTCTCCCCATTAGATTAATGTACATTAGAAACGAATCATTCTATTTCTCATTTCAAAAAGCTATACTTACTGCCTGGAAGCAAATTGCTGTAGAGATGGAATAGATGATAGTATCTGCATGAGGAAAATAGGGAACCTTCCCTGCTTCTATGCCTTTGAAATACATTGTCTGCAAAACAAGCATAGGTAAGAGTTATTTTAAAAGAACCTTTCAAAAGCATTAACAAATGTAGTTGCACAGCATGCTCCCTACCTATGACTATGTTTTCTACCTTTCTGAATGCTAATACTCCCTTCAGAGCTTAAATCATATGTTATATCTTCCATGACAGTGAAGGGTCAGTTCTTCCCTTTCCTTCACTCCTTCACCCCTTCACTCCAAACCCCAGCTGCAAGTAGTAATACTTTTCTGTGAAATTCAACAGCACTTTATTTCTACTGCTTTTATGTCATATATTCTTCAATGCTTTCTGTATAAAGCTTAGGTCTTCCTTTCCATGTTAGATAAATAATAAAATAAATATTAATAATAAAACAATAAAAGCCATATACAACAAACCCACAGCCAACATCATACTGAATGGGAAAAGTTAAAAGCATTCTCCCTAAGAACTGGAATGGACAAGGATGCCCACTTTTACAACGTCTACTCAATGGAATAGGATGCCCACTTTTACCACATCTATTCTACTCCTGGAAGTCCTAGCCAGAGCAATCAGGCAAGAGAAAGAAATAAAGGGCATCTAAATTGGAAAAGAGGAAGTCAAACTATCTGTGTTTGCTGAAAATACAATCTTATACCTAGAAAACCCTAAAGACTCCTAGAATGGATAAATGAATCCAGTAAAGCCTCAGGTTACAAAATCAATGTACACAAATCAGTAGCATTTCTATACATTAATAACAATCAAGCTGAGAATCAAATCAAGAACTCGATCTCATTTACAATAGCTGCTAAATAAATAAATAATCTTCAAATATACTTAATCAAGGAGGTAAAAGATCCCTACAATGAGAAGTATAAAACACTGATGACAGAAACTTATAGATGACATAGACAAATGAAAAGCATCCTGTGTTCAGGGATTAGAAGAACCAGTATTGTTAAAAGGTCCATACTGCCCAAACTAATTTACAAATTCAATAAAATTCCCATCAAAATACAAACATCATTTTTCACAAATTAGAAAAAACAACCCTAAAACTCACATGGAACCAAAAAAGGGTACGAATAGCCAAAGTAATCCTAAGCAAAAAGAATAAAGCTGGAGGCATCACATTACCCAACTTCAAATTATACTACAAGGCTATATATAGTAACCAAAACAGCATGATACTGGCATAAAAGTAAACACATAGATCAATGGAAAAGAATAGAGAACCCAGAAATAAAGCCACATACCTACAACCAATGGATCTTTGAGAAAAAGGACAAAAGCATACACTGGGGAAAGGATACCCTATTGGATAAATGGTGCTAGGAAAATTGCATAGCCACATGTAGAAGAATGAAACTGGATCCCTATCTCTCACCATACACAAAAATTAACTCAAGATGGATTTAAAAATTTAACTATAAGACCTGCAGCCACAAAAATATTAGAAGAAAATCCTGCGAAAATTATTCTTGCCATTGGCCCACATAATTTATGACTAAGACCCCAAAAGCAAATACAACAAAAACCAAAATAAATAAATGGGACTTAATGAAACTAAAAAGCTTCTGCACAGCAGGAGAAATAATCAACAGAGTAAACAGACAACCTACAGAATGGAAGAATATTTGCAAGCTATACATCTGACAAAGGCCTAATATCCAGAATCCATAAGGAACACAAACAAATCAGCAAGAAGAAAACAAATAAGCCCATTAAAAACTAGGCTAAATACATGAACAGACATTTCCCAAAACAAGAGAAACAAATGGCCAACAAACATATGAAAAAATGCTCATATGTCAGAATGGCCAAGTCAAAAAGCAATAGATGTTGGCGTGAATGCAGTGAAAAAGGAATGCTTATGTGCTGTTGGTAGGAATGTAAATTAGTACAACCTCTATGGAAAACAGAATGGAAATTTCTCAAAGAACCAAAAGTAGACCTACCATTCAATCCAGTAATCCCACTACAGGGGATCTACCCAAAGGAAAAAAAGTCATTTTACTTAAAAAAAAAAAATCTGTATGTTTACCACAGTACAATTCACAATTGTAAAGATATGGAATCAACCTAAGTGCCCACCAATACACACACACACACACACACACACACACACACACACACACACACACACCGTGGAATACTGCCCAGCCATTACAAAGAATGAAATAATGTCTTTTGTAGCAACTTGCATAGAATTGGAGGCAATTATCCCAAGTCAAGTAACCACAGAAAAAAAACGAAATAACGCATGTTCTCACTTGCAAGTGGGAGCTAAGCAATGGGTATGTATGGTCATACAGAGTAACATGATGGACACTGGAGACTCAGAAGGGGAAGGGTAGGAAGGAGTGCAGTATGAAAAATTACCAATTGGGTACAATGTATACTATTCAGGTGATCAGAATATTAAAAGCCTAGACTTCTCCACTATACAAATCATCCATGTAATAAAAAACCATTAGTACCCCCTAAATCTATTAAAACAAAATACACATTATGTATAGAAAGAAGACTGGGATAAATTTGAGTCCTTAAAATAAGTAAGCAAAAGTGGCATTTCATGTATTAACATGAGAACGTGGTTGGATCTTTACTGACTTTGAACCCGGAAATTTAGATGGCTTTTTCTTAACTAAAGTTATGATGCTAACCTAAAATCTAATAAACAATGTATGCATAATTTTAAAAATTAATAAAGCAAAATACCAAAACAAAATAATAACCCTAGCTACTTCGGGAAGCAGCTATAAAACATCTTTTACAAACAAGGTATCAATGTTGGTTTCCTCTTGTGTCAAACAATATATTTTTGCCACCTATGGGTTATTTTCTTTCTCCCACTCTCTCCCACTCTCTCCTTTTCCTCTCCATTAGCAAGTCTTGTCAAGTCTACTGCTAAACATACACCAAATCTGCGTACTCCTCTGCATCTCTACTGCTAGCACCCTGATGCAAGCCACCATCTCCTACCAGAGACTAACTGTTCTCTCAGCTTCCAGTCTTGTGTTCCCCTAATACACTCTACATACTAGCCAGAATGTTCTTCTTAAAATATGAATTAAATCATGCCAATCTCATGCTTAAAACTCTTCAGTGGTTTCCAATTGCATTGAGAAAAAAAACTAAACTTCTTACCCCAGCTTTTAAAATCTAGCATGATCTGGCTCCTGCTGTCTTCCTGATTTCATTAAGTGTACATTATCTCAATCTCTCTCTTTAATTCTCTCTCTCTCACACACACACACACATACACACACACACACTCTCACACATACACGATTGGGTAAAGCAAATATATAATTCTCTTAATGTCATTAGGGACACAGATTTTCAGTGAGAGAAAACTTTTTAAAAATCAAACAAGTTAAAAAGCATCTATAATCTTAACTTTGAATCAGAAATATCAGTATACTCCAAATGTATTTTCTGTCTCTAAAAAGAAGGTGGGGGTGGGGAGGAAGGATTCTCTAGCTCCTTTCACTGGGAAAGCCAAGAAACAATAACTAGCCTGGGAGCAAATATTCTCTATCTCATTATCTCTCTTGAGATAATGTACACTTAATGAAATCAGGAAGACAGCAGGAGCCAGATCATGCTAGATTTTAAAAGCTGGGGTAAGAAGTTTAGTTTTTTTTCTCAGTGCAATTGGAAACCACTGAAGAGTTTTAAGCATGAGATTGGCATGATTTAATTCTCTAGCATCCAGACTAAAGTCTCTAAATACCATTTCTCATTAGAAGAAACTGGGAGCCATTAGAGAAAACGCTGATTCTACATCTGGGGCTAAAGTGTCCAAGATGAACCTGGAATATCTTGTTTTATAGCAAGAAAGCTACCAAGAATAATGGCATTATGTCAAAACAAACAAGAGTCAACTTGAGGCTCTCGTGGCCAAAGATGAGCACAATTTGAGCATAATGACTGTAATGGGTTAAAATAAATCAAGCATGTTAAAATCTATGTTTTTATAACGATACTTGAAAATAAAGACTCACGTCAACTTTGGAAGATGTGACAGTACTAACACACTCTGAACACTGGTAAATAAAGGGAAGTACACAAGCATTTTATTTAGACTTTCCTGAACAAACTGTTTTAGAGTAACAAAATAGTTGAAAAGGAAAAGTTCTTTTTAGAAGCATTCTAGTTAATAAATATAGAAGAAACAATAATAGTAGCTTATTACCATTCGGCAACTCTTAATGAATCCCAGTACTGACTGCTAAAACTACTAGGTGAAAGACTACTGGGGAACCTTACGTTGGCGCTAGCAACATCTGAGCCCACTGATAAGAGGTAACTAGACATTTTTGTGGCTCCTAACGTGATATAACAGGAAGTTCACACACACAGTAAATGTAAAATATGTTTGCCATACCCCCCCCCCCAAAATTGGATTTTAATTTACCTAAGCCTCAAGATCTAGTTAACAATTTAGGAACTACATGAGTTGAAAAAAACATGATAAACACCAGTGAGGATGCAATCAGCAAAATCCAAAATATCTGAAATTCCATGGAACTAATGATCTAGATCTTCAATAAATGAATGGCCAAAAAAAAAGGAGGAGGAGGGGGTAATTATTATAAATTAAAAGAGACTGCTTAAATCTTGATTCAAACAAAGTAATGGCAAAAAGACATTTATAAGATAATCGGTGAAGATGTAAACTCTAATTGGATATATGATAATATTAAGGAATTACTGGGGGGTTAATTTATGATAATGGTATTGTGGTTATACTTTGGTAGTACTGTTGATTTGTTTGTTTTTAAGAATTCTTTATTCTTTAGCCTTTATTCTTTAAGGAGTCTTTATCCTGAGTTGTTTACGGATAAAATGATATAATGTCTGGGATTTGCTTTAAATAATTTATTACCTGGGGGGCTGAGGACTACAGATGAAAGAAGATTGGCCAAATGCTAATAACTGTTGAAGCCACATGGTGGGCACATGATGGTTAATTATACTACTCTTTCTACACTTATATATATTTGAAAACAACACACACGCACACAAATAGGGGAACGGACTTTGCAAAACTTTTATAGGATTAGAATTTATTTTTGTAACTGGGATATATACTTGCTGCTTAAGCAGTCAGACAGCAGCTAAAAAAGCTTTATATCTTTTGGAACTGTTGTTCATGCATAAAAATTTTTGCTTACCTCCACCAATTTGGATGCTAAATACATGGAAATTGTTGTGCTTTTATAAAACATCATTGATATACCTGCCAAAAATCCTGAAACAAACAAGAAAAACTAATCAGATTATAAGGTATTTCTTTGTTAATTAACTTAAATAGGAAAGAAGTGATTTGCAGCACTGCCTCTTGTTACAACACAATCAAGGACAGTAATACACCAGATGACATTGAAATGGGGTGAGTTCTTACTACTACATATTTTTAAATTAAAAAATTGACCTTCAGAGTTAGGAACAAACAGTTCTGATTTATGTATAACAAGAAACTTTAAATTTCAATTTTGACTTTAAAAACAGCAGTAGTCTTGTCAAATATAACAATTTTTTAAAATAAATTCTTAAAGGCTATTTGTATCATTTCTGACTTTAAGTGGAAATATTTATTCATCTATTCTCCTAATAGCTGAAATTATTTTTAGTGCTATCATCACATTTACGTCCATAGCATTGCCTTCATTCTATAAATGGAAAACCAAGGAGTGCAGGGCTGGAATACTAATAGTAAAATTATTACTAATAAATACCTGATAAATTATCTATTTAACTTATATAATACATATAACACACTTATAGGAAATGATCTTTAGTTTTTTATTTTTATAAAGATTAAGTTCATTTAAAATGATTATTAAAATATATATTATTTTCTAGTGGTAAAAAAAGAATTTTTAAAGAAATCTACTTGAACTTCCATTCATCACTTATATAATATTATAAGGCTTTATGGTCTTTTGTGACACAATCCCAGGATTTCTGGCCTGTAGCAGGGCAGATACCCAAGTCATTATACTGCCAACTCAAAACACCAGATGGCAAGTATACCATGACATAAAATGTTTGGACGAGTGCCTCGATAGGGATTCTATTACAATAGAGAAAGGAAGATACATAGAAATTGGATAAATTTGGAAGCTATTTCAGATTCATTCCTACAACTGATTGATACAATAATAATCACTGATTTTTTATTATTCTTTTACCAGCTATAATAGCATGTAGTTCATCATCTAGGTTTCGGACCCAGCGCAGGAAGCAACTAGTACCCTGTTTAAGGAGAAAATACAATGACTTCGGTTATTTTATTTGAAGAAGAAAATGCATGAAAACAAAAACAATTGTAATGAGTGATTTGCTAGATGACCTTCAGGGCAAACTGGTGATCTTATCTAAATGAAACTGAATAAAATGATTGGAAAAATTATGAACAATAATCTTTTATAAAGTTATTGTGCTGGATAGACTCGATTAAGAAATTACATATACTTTTATTGCACTGATTTTTCAAAATAAATCCATAAATTCCACTTTTGCCTAGATCTAGAATAATGGGAAAAGTGTCACTCCCATTCTAAAAGGAAGAAAAATCTGGATAAACTACAAACCTAACAAGCGAGAATTCTACATCCGGAGAAAATATTTTTCAATATTGAAGGTGAAATAAAGACTTTTTCCAGAAAGATAAAAGCTAAGAAAATTCATCACCAGCAGACCTGAGCTACCAAAAATGTTAAAGGCAGTTTTTCAGGTAAAAGGAATATGATACCAGACAAAATTTTGATCTATAAAAAGAAATGGAGAACTCTGGAAATAGAACAATAAAGGTAAATTTAGAAGACATATTTTTCTTATCTTTAATTGCTCTGAAAGTGAATTAAGTATCTAAAGCAGGGGTCAGCAAACTATGGCTCACTAGCCAAATCTAGCCTGCTACCTGTTTTTAAATGGCTTGGGAGCTAATAATCATCTTTACAGTTGTAAATGGATAAAAAATAAATCAAAAGAATAACAATATTTTGTGACATGTAAAATCATATGAAATTCTAATTATAGTGTGATAAAGCTTTACTGGAACACAGCCATGCTCATTCAATATTGTCCATGGCTGCTTTCATACTATCTATAACAGCAGAGTTGAATAGTTGTGAGAGAGACCATATGGTCACAAAGCCTAAAATATTTACTATCTGGCCCTTTACAGAAAAAGTTTGCTGACCCTGGGTCTAAAGTAAAAATAGTAACAATGTATTGTGGTGTGTATGACATATGTAAAGATAAATGTATAACACAAAGGATGGGAAGGAAGAATCAGAAGTATAGTATTGTTAAGGTTCTTACACTATACATAAAGTGGCCACAATATTAATTGAAGATTGGCTGATAAAAATGTATATTATAAATGTTAAGGCAACCACTAAATTAAAACAAAGAAGTATAAATATCAGCCAATAGTAAAGATAGAATGGAGCCACAGAAAACTACACGATCAATCTAGAAGGGAGAAAAAGGGAAAAAAAGAAAGAGAAACAAAGAAAAAAATGGAACAAATACAAAATAACTAGCAAGAAGGGAGATTTCAAATAAACCATATCATAAGCATATTATATGTAAACAGTATAAACATATCAATTAAAAGATAGAGATTATCAGATTGGATAAAAAAGGAAGAACCAAGTTTATACAGTCTAAAAGAAACTTTAAAAGTGAAGACAAAGATTAAAGTAAAAGAATGGAAACATTATACCATCAAATGCTAAACAAAAGAAAGCTGGAGTAGCTATATCAATATTAAACATAGTAGACTTCAGAACAAGGAATATTACCAGGGATAAACAGGAATCTCACAAAATTAAAAAAGGGTCAGTTCACCAAGAAACAGAAAAAATGAGGTTTATTTACCTGACCTTCTTTTAATTACATTCTTACAAAGATACTAATGGCATGGACAATTTCTTTTGAAAAATCACATATGGCTTTTGAACATACTGTATGAATATTTTCTATGAGATTTTCTGAGCCAGTTGCTCTTTCCTTAGTTTAATTCCATTAGTTTGTATTACCTAAGCAAATAAATGGTAATAGAAATAGAAAACAAAACACACTCTGAGATATGCTGGATAATGGAAAATAACCAACCTGAGGCTAAAAATGTTGGAGATAATATACATGTAAACATATAAGAATTTCTGTTAAATATAAATACAAACACTATGACACGACAAATGAAAAAGAATGTGAATTTAAACATGTAATTACCCAAAATTTGTCCTTAACTCTTGTATATTCAAAGATATTAGTAATGCTTTCTAGTCGAACCATATTAAAAATGTTTTTAACATTAGCAATATTTTATAACAAGTGATTCATTACCTGTAGTTTACAGTTTGTTATTCCTTCTTTCCATTTCAAAATACTTTCTCCATATCTATCTTTTATGAATAAATTTTTATATAAAATGATACATGACCATTTTACCCAAAGTAACTCCAGAATTCAATTTTCCCAGCATTAATTTTCTTTGAGTTTAGCAAGAATAGTATGTGTGTATGTGTGCACATGTATATATACATATACATATATACACACACAGGTCAACCTTATTTAACACACTTCACCATTTAGAACCTATATTTAGATATAAAATGTAAATTTTAAATGTTGAATAAATGTGTCACTAATATGATTTACATATTAGTGATTCCGTTAAACAAAAGTCCATTCTTAAAGTTGCAGAGTACTGTGTCAAGAATAATCTTTACATATACGTTTAGGTGTGGGTTTATGTTTGCATGGGCACATTTATAGGATTATACAGAATGGGTCTTAGAATTTTAACTCTAGTTATTTGAGACAATGTAGTAGGTATAGTGAGTGGGTGAAAGCAGGAAAAAGTCTTTGTTTACATAAGCTATAACAGAAATTCCTTACTCATTATATCAAGTGTTGATATCAGTTAGAAAGTTCTGAAATGTTTAAATTAATAAACAAGCAGTGAATATGATTAAGAAAAACACACAAGGTGTATAAATATCATTTTTGATGTTGGGAATATCAGAAAATTCATATTTTCTCAGAATATCAATTGAAAAAGAAAATGAGTCTTTGAGAATCTTTATTATATGTAAATGCAAACATGTCTACACATTCAAGTATATTAAATAATATTTTAAAAGAGTTTCTCCAACTTCAATTCTCAATATATTGTATATATTTGGTGATGTCAAGATGTTTATGAATATTCCAGAAAGAAGCATTAAAAAATGACAGATGAATTAAAGTCATATCTCATTTGAACAACAGCCATGTTACCTAATTCTCATTCTTCTTTCCTCTTCTGAAAACCTTACCTTGTATATGCTAACAAAAGAGCCAAGAAAAGCTCCGAGCTGGAAGTTTTCTTTATTGTAGAAGAGAGAAAGTAGCCGGGATGGCTGTGTAAACAGATGCCTAAATGCAGAAGGGATTCGGAGGCAGCACTGGATCAAGTATCCCACACTAAACATTCTGATGAAACCCTAGAGAAAATTGGGAAGAAATTCTGATTTACAACCAAATTTTGAAGTTTGATAGAATTTTACTGTCTCTGAATCAAAACCAGAGTCAAAAAATTTTAATATAAGTTCACAGCACAGCAATTTACAAAATAAAGTCTTAAAACCTCAAACAATAATTTTAAAACAATTACCTTAAAAATAAGGGTGAAATCTTGGAATGCGTATGCTTTCTTTAATATACAAAGACTTAAAAATTCTCACAAACACTGGCCAAGCTTGCCTACGCACCAAAATTCCACTTCTTTTTTTTTTTTTTTTTTTTGAGACCAAGTCTGGCTCCGTTGCCTGGGCTAGAGTGCCAGCCATGGCATCAGCCTAGCTCACAGCAACCTCCAACTGCTGGACTTAAGCAATCCTCCTGCCTCAGCCTCCCAAGTAGCTGGGACTACAGGCATGCGCCACCATGCCCGGCTAATTTTTTCTATATATATATTTTTAGTTGTCCAGATAATTTCTTTCTGTTTTTAGTAGAGAGGGGTTCTCACTCTTGCTCAGGCTGGTCTCAAAGTCCTGACCTTGAGCGATCCCCCCGCCTCGGCCTCCCAGAGTGCTAGGATTACAGTCGTGAGCCACCGCGCCCGGCCCAAAATTCCACTTCTTGACATTTTGTTGACAATAACCAGGATTTTAAATTCTTAAACCACAAATGAATTTCAGAGACAGAAGCATTGAAATTTCAAAAAACAGTCAACAAAACCAAATGCTTTTGGAAATTTTAACAGAAAACTACTCTTAATCGTTATTACCACAAATAGGCGTTCTATTGATAGAAAAATAATTTTATTATTTGTTTAGACCTTTGTACCAACTTCCTCAATGATCAGTTAAAAGGATTTCCCATAAAAAATAATTATATCTAGGTTTTATTCCTGTGTTCAACTGTCAGGCTAAAACATCTCTAAGGAATAGTAGTTTTAACATACATTAAACTAAATTTGAAAAAGCAAATCCACTACAAATCCATCATTTCTCTATATTTCCTTCAACTGTTTATAGTGCAAAAGAGATCTGTAGAGGATGTCTAGTAACAAATTTATGAAAATGAAGTTTAGATGTCTGAGAGACTGAAAAGTTAATTAACATGATTAATACTGAGAGACTGAAAAATTACAATTAGCACGAAACAAAACATTAACAGAAAGAGTAGTATTTTATATATAAATCAACCAGTACATTGTAATAATACCAGTCTCCATCCTCCTCCTCTCTTGCCCCTACTGGAATGGGAAAATATCTATCTCTCAGCAGTGCTTGCCTGCTAAGTTCCACAGGTCAGGTTTGTATTAACCAGATTACAGCTTTCTTTTCTAGAAAAAATTGAATTACTATGAAGAAACATTGGTTAATTTACCTGAAATTACCTAGTACCTAATTAAAACATGAAATCAAATCGTCCAATTACTGTGAATTACAATGCACTTGCTTAACTGAAACTGCGTCGTATATGTTTAATGCATGAAATAAAATGGTCACACTTTTATCTTGCCACTGAAAACCTTATAATGTTAATCTAAGGATTCACACATCACAATCACATTACAATCTTTTTATGTTGTTTTCAAAAGATCCACTCATCTCTGTGTTCGGGAAATATTTGCTGAATGCCTATTATGTGTCAAAGCATTACACTAGATGCTGGGTATACAGTTATAAGGAGGACACAAAGTTCTTGCCTTCATGGAGCTTTCATGCTTATTAAAGGAAGATAAAATAAAGGAAAAGTAAGCAAACACAAAATAATTGCAGATTATGATAAATGTTATAAAGAAAACAATCAGGGCACTAGGATAGAAATTAACAGGGCGATCGATCTATTACTATATTAGATTCATGGTGAATGTAGGCATTTAAATGATGTGACATTTCAATAGACCCAAAAGAGAAGACGCTAGCATGAGACAACCATTTCAGATAGCTTGGACAGAAGGCACAAAGCCAATAAAGAAGTTGGCAGGTATAAGGAACCAAGAAAAAGTTAGTATAAATGGAGCTGAGGGGAATGCAATTAATAGGAATATTTACTCAGAATACGATTTAACATGTGGTGTAATTAAGTCCATGGAATAATGAGGTGCACTGTCAACAATTTTTACTACCATATTTGTGGTGTAAATTCCTCACCCGCAGGTCTCCAAATAGTTTTACTTTCATGGACATAATACCGTATTCCATTTTATACATATATTACCAAGTTTATAGTGCTGGCACACATTCGAAAGAATCACTAGAATTTTTCATTGCTTGGTAATTCTCACTAACTTTCTCATATTTTTTTTAATGTCACCTCCCTCCACCCCAAATTTCTCAAATACCTCCAATTTAATCAGAAAACTTTTCTTAGTTTCCCTCCTGAAGTTTCCCTTTGAACTACAATCCTGTTCAGTTAGAAGAGTAATAACTCTCCAGAAGTCAGCAAACTCTGAAATTGTCAGCAATGTTGCCCTTTTTTTTTTTTTTTTTGGCCTCTTTAAAAGTGAGGCAAGAAATCAAATTTGGAAAGAGTGTATCAGAAACTACTGTACAACTGGAATAAAAAAAAAAAAAACACTCCTTTTATCCTTGCTCCATTTTGGGGAATTCTGAAGGTAAGTGTGGGCTTGGGCAAATGCACTGTCAACACTGGGCCATAGGTGTTCACATTAATAAGCACTAATGTGGGACAGTTCCTCCTTTCTAGAGTAACCATAAGGAACCTGCCTTTTGGGGTATCATACAACTTTGCTGTTTTCATCATCAACTGAGTCGGCAGTAGACCTTGCAAGAAGAACATAAACTTTCTAAAGCATCAGAATTGTTAGAGCACCATTCAAAACTAGGAAACCTGCAGCAGGTGGTACCACCTGTGCCACATTAACTGCAATGAAAATAACTTTCTTCCCAGAACTGGTAGTAATGGGGAAGAGAGGAGGGTGAGTGAGGGTGGGAGGGAAGAGCATCACACTGGTACACAAGTATGTTAGGAAGTCAGGAATTTATGCCAGTGAGCATACCTAGCTTGCATGTAGAGCAACTGCAGACATGCTCCAGTTACCTCAATGCCTTAAAAAAAAAGGCAATATTTTTACAAGTCCAAACCATAAACCACTGTAACAGATTGTACACAGTGTATAAAGTATACCTGTGACTGCTCATCTAGCGAGAACACAGCACAGTCCAGGGACCTTGTTTTAGATATAGTTCTAACGAGAATACATTACAAAGTACAAATTTAATTACTTTTTCTTTTTCTTGTTGTTACCCCATCTGCTCTCCTATCTCACAAATTTTAAATAAGCTAATTTCTAAACAAGCTAATTTTTAAATTGTTTAAAGATCTGGTAAGTGAATATTAAAAGCTTAATAATTGTCATTGTCATTTATTCTCACCAATTTCTTGGTCAAATGCAAAAATGATAGCAATTATTAACTTTTCTGTTTACTTTAAATTATTTCTTAATAAGTAAGTTATTTCTATGCCTATTCTCCATTGTTAGGAAAGTACATACTTTCATACACTTACTTTAATGCAATAAGAGATGCAATTATCTTCATAGTGCTTGCAACATCTATGCCTTGGTCCATGCTTACATCTGAAATTAAACCAAAAATGCTAAGCTAATTATAATTTAAATATGTGTGTGATTTAAAACTCTTCAAACAAAAAAACAAAACAAGACAACAACAACAACAAAAAAAACGGAACATCACCCACCCAGTTATTTTTAAATGTGTGTAACTTTTGGTGTTTTAGGACATACAGAAGCAAGAAAAACAGATATTTTAGGGTTTTTTTCCTTTGCTGCTTACCACTTGACACATTGTATAAAATATGTGACAGCAGTCAAAATACTTGAATGTGGAACACAAAAACCTCATTGGTAAGTATTTGTGACTGAATATGAAAAATAGGTATATATTATTTATATACGTTGCAAAATCTCTTTGGAAGCTTTAAATCACTTATTGTAGAGTATAATAGTCATAAATCATCCATGAAGTCAGTACTTGAGCAAAAATCATAATGAGAATGTGCTCAGGTTACAGGAATTTATACTTAATTATATTTGAAAGAAAACATCTGGAAAAGAAACATGATATAGTATTAGAATTCAAAATTCAGTTTTAAAAATAAATATAGAAATAAAGATCATGTGGGAATTCAAAAGTAGGTTATTTGTAATTTAACTGTAAACCACTTAACCCTCTAGTGTTTAATAAACATTTCCGCTGAGAGGGCTACTGTTCAAGACACACTCATTTTCATTATTTGGGATGTTGACTCCAAGACTACTCACCCTAGGCATAAAAAACTAAGTAGAATATTTAACATGCATCTAGCTCTCTCCTTTTCTCTTTAAAGGGTTCATGTTCCAAAATAAGTAGTCTTCATAACTTCTTTCAGACTGTAGTTAATTAATTATCTTCATGATTGAACCATATGAACCCTTCGTGTTTATAACAATAACTTGTAAAGGAATGTTCTGGCTCTGCACCTCTCCAATCCCATTTGCAAACTGATTAGCAACACCTTTCCTGAAATCCAATTCTGCACTGCAGCTGGAGTACACAAGCAGCCTTTCCTAGTCAAGGGTGACAACACGAGTTCATACCAACCATAGCCCTTATATCATTAGAATGGTATGACATATCTGGTCATATGAAGTTGTTGAATGATTAAAGCTGGGGGCTTGAAGAGAGGTGAATCAAAGAAGGACTGCCTGATGCAAACCATCACTCTTCATACTTCTAAGTATCCTCTTCAAAGACATTTCTCAGCCATTGCTACCAGAACTAGATAGAAATTATTAAACTTTCTTTGCTAGTGAAGTTAAATCCTGATATCATCTGCACTGTCATTTAATCTTTTCATAGTCACACATTAAAATGGCTTCCCCGTCCTCGACTGTCTGTCTCCTATATTATTTGCTTTGCTTCTGGATTATTCTGCATCTACTCTGACAAGTTCTACATGACCTGATCAGTTCTGATGCTCAAGGCATCATTTACTCGCATAATTCGTTCTCTATATTTCCCTCTGATTCATGTTGAAATTATTTCCATTAATGGGATATTTTCTCCCTTTTCTCCACTAAGGTTTTCCATAAATATTTTTGAACTTGCGTAATAAGTTCACTACCACAATTATTCCTGTCATCTACTATTCCCTTCTTTACTCTTACCTTCTCTGTGTGGTGTATGCTAAGGTGAAAAGAAAATCATTAAATTCAGTAAAAATTTGCATATTCCCTGTGTGCTCATATATCATGTCAGGCAATTTCACATATGTTATTTCATTCAATGGTCACAACAATCCTTAATAGAGATTATTAACCCCAGTTAATAAATAAGGACTTTGGAATGCACAGCAGTTAAATCACTTGTCCAAAGTCAGAAAGCTGGTAGAGGTAAAATGAGAGTCAAATACAGTTTTTATGATTTCTGAAAGGGCCTCAGCTTCCTATAATTGATCCCCTAACTTTTTTTTTTTTTTTTTTTTTTTTTT